>JAODAL010004394.1:0-157490 GCA_025379985.1 Phyllomedusa bahiana | reverse complement strand
ACCTGGCAACAGAGGGGGGCACTACCTGGCTACAATGGGGGGTTTTCCCGGGCAACAGAGGGGCACTACTGGCTACAATGGGGGCCTACCGGCAACAGAGGGGGCAACTACCTGGCTACAATGGGGGGGTCTACCTGGCAACAGAGGGGGCACTACCCTGGCTACAATGGGGGCTCTACCGAGCAGCAGAGGGGGCACTACCTGGCTACAATGGGGGGGGGGGTCTACCTGGCAACAGAGGGGGCACTACCTGGCTACAATGGGGGGGTCTACCTGGCAACAGAGGGGGCACTACCTGGCTAACAATGGGGGGGGGTCTACCTGGCTACAATGGGGGGGTGGGGGTCTACCTGGCAACAGAGGGGGCACTACCTGGCTAACAGAGGGGACATCTACCTGGCAACAATGGGGGCATCTACTTGGCTACAGAGGGGCACTACCTGGCTACAATGGGGGGTGTCTACCTGGCAACAGAGGGGGCACTACCTGGCTACAATGGGGGGGTCTACCTGGCAACAGAGGGGGCACTACCTGGCTAACAATGGGGGGGGTCTACCTAGCTCCCATGGGGGCAATACCTGGATAACAATGGGGGCACTACGTGGCGAACAGTGGGGGCACTACCTGGCTACAATGGGGGGTCTACCTGGCAACAGAGGGGGCACTACCTGGCTACAATGGGGGGTCTACCTGGCAACAGAGGGGGCACTACCTGGCTACAATGGGGGCTCTACCGGGCAACAGAGGGGGCACTACCTGGCTACAATGGGGGGGGGGGGGGTCTACCTGGCAACAGAGGGGGCACTACCTGGCTAACAATGGGGGGGGGGTCTACCTGGCTACAATGGGGGGGGGTCTACCTGGCAACAGAGGGGGCTACTACCTGGCTAACAAAGGGGGCATCTACCTGGCTAACAATGGGGGCATCTACCTGGCAACAGAGGGGCACTACCTGGCTACAATGGGGGGGTCTACCTGGCAACAGAGGGGGCACTACCTGGCTACAATGGGGGGGTCTACCTGGCAACAGAGGGAGCACTACCTGGCTAACAATGGGGGGTCTACCTGGCTACAATGGGGGGCACTACCTGGCTACAATGGGGGCACTACCTGGCTAACAAAGGGGGCATCTACCTGGCTAACATTGGGGGCACTACCTGGCTAACAAAGGGGGCACTACCTGGCAATAACGGGGGCATCTACCTGGCTACAGAGGGGGCTCTACCTGGCTAACAAAGGGGGGCATCTACCTGGCTACAAATTTGGCTCTACCTGGCTACAGAGGGGGCATCTACTTGGCTACAAGGGGGCATCTACCTGCTTGTAAGGGGCACTACCTGATTATGGGGGGCTACTACCTGGCTATAAGGGCATCTACCTGGCTTTCTTCCCAAGCCGTTATGCAGTTATTTGGAGTGGGTGTGGCTTTTTGAAGGGGCAGGGCACCCTGACCAGATGAGCGTGTCCATGCAAATTTTTGCTGCGGCACGCTCCGCGCTCCACCCTCTACAATCTCCTGCTTTTTCAATTTCAAAAGTTGGCAACTATGCTATTAACCCCTTATTACATGGCTCCATACTTGTCCATCATGGGCTCTGGTTAGTTACAGACTGACAGACATGGAAGTGATTCTGGTCATGTGGTCTCCGGTCACTGTAATATCTGGGATTGGGGATATGGCTGATCCAGGCCGTATTAATGATAATAATCTTGATTTATATAGCGCCAACATATTCTGCAGCGCTGTACAATGTAGAGGAGAGAAGTACAGACAAAACCAACATCACACAGTAGAAAACTACTAACAGATCAGACACAAGGTGTGAAGGCCCTGCTCACAAGAGCTGACAATCTATTAGGGTGTATAGGGGAGAGGAAGGGGGAGAAGAGCTTGGTTTACATAATGGTCTGGACATGTTTCATAAATACAGAGGTTTACATAAAAGTGGATGAACCTGACAATATACAGGACGTCTATATACAGACAGGACATCTATATAAAGGTAAGTTCCTGTGAGGGCCCAAGTGCAGAAATATGTGTGACAGAAAACCAGCGGTTAGCAATTAGGGGTCTTGGTCGGCGTAAGAAGATGTATTCTCAGGGCGCACTAAAAACTATCAGGGTTATGAGTTTGCCTGATCATACGGGGTAACATGCTCCAGAGAACTGGTGCAGCACATGTGAAGTCCTGGAGACGGGCATGGGAGCTTCAGATGATGGAGGCGTGTAATCTCAGATCATCAGCAGAGTGGGTAGGGTGGTAGACAGAGATGAGGGAGGAGATGTAGGGGTTGCAGCACTGTGGAGAGCTAATTGGGTGAGAGTGACAAGTTTATATTATATTCTGTAGTGAATGGGCAACCAGTGCAGTGACTGACACAGGGTAGAGGCATCAGTATAGCAGCTGGAAAGAAAGATGAGCCTGGCTGCTGCATTCAGGACAGATTGGAGAGGGGAACGTTTACAGAGAAGGAGACCGATAAGCAGGGAGTTAAAGGAGTCAAGATGAGAAAGAATGAAAGTAACAATGAGCGTTTGAGTTGTTTCCACAGTGAGAAAAGGATGGATTCTGGAGATGTTCTTGAGGTGCAGGTGACAGGCGCGGCAAGGGATTGGATATATGGGGTGAAGGTCAGATCAGAATCTAAATTAACCTCAAGACAGCGGGCCTGTTGCCTAGGAGTAATGGTGGTGCCACACATGGAGAGAGAAATAGTAGGGGAGTTTGTTAGTAAATGGCTACATGAAGAGAAATTAAGTTTTTAAGACATTTATTATGAGATAGAAAAAGGACATGATGTCAAAGACAGTGTACTGTCCCTGGTGTTTTGTAGCAGGGAGGAGGTATATAATTGTCATTAGCATAGAAATGGAACTGAAA
The DNA here is from genome assembly GCA_025379985.1 of Phyllomedusa bahiana. Classification (NCBI taxonomy): domain Eukaryota; kingdom Metazoa; phylum Chordata; class Amphibia; order Anura; family Hylidae; genus Phyllomedusa; species Phyllomedusa bahiana. The sequence goes on along the minus strand of JAODAL010004394.1, from coordinate 154,608 downwards.
GCCAAATCTATTAATGGTTTGTCCAATAGGGGCTGTGTAGAGTGAAAAGGGGAGAGGACCTAGAAAATTGTTACATAGTTTGTAAGGGCGAAAATCCAGTCTGAGTATGTACCGTTAATCATCACCCTTTGTTTTTTATCACTCAGCCAATTACCCACTTGCAAGCATCTTCCCCCAGTCCAAGCATTCTCATTTTACTTACCAACCTTTTATGTGGCACAGTATCAAATGCTTAAGAAAAATCTAGATATATGACATCCAGTGCCTCACCTCGATCCAGGCTACAAATAACCTCCTCATAGAAGATGATGAGATTAGTTTGACAGGACCGATCCTTCATAAACCCATGCTGGAACGGTGTTCTACATTTATTTTCAGTGAGATACTCCAGTATAGCAGCTTTTATAACAGAGGTAAAGCTTACCGGTCTATAGTTTCCTGGATCACTTTTTGACCCCTTTTTGAATATTGGCACCACATTTGCTATGCGCCAATCCTTTGGGACATACCCCGTTATTAGACAGTCGATAAATATTATGAATAGGGGCCTGTCACATTACTTAACTTCTTTAGGACACGTGGGTGTATACCGTCAGGGCCTGGGGATTTGTCTATTTTAAACTTCTTAAGACAGAGCTGCACTTCTTCCTGGGTTAGACAAGAAACATTTAAAGTGGAGTTTACCTCATCCCTCTGCTCAACAGGAAGGTCATCCTCCTCGGTAAATACAGTGGAGAAAAAAATTATTAGTAGGTTTCCTTTTTTCCTTGGCCCCCACAATGATTCTGTCAATACTTTTTAAAGGGCCAACATTTTCAGTTTTAATCTCTTTACTATTTATATAGTTAAAAAATATTTTGGGGTAAGTTTAACTCTCTATGGCAATCTGTCTTTCTGTCTCCAGTTTTGCTGTGTTTTTCATCATTTTACATATTTTTTTTCCTTATTTTTTTTAGTGCCTCTTCACAGCCCTCCTGTTTTTGTAGCTGAAACGCTTTCTTTTTGTTATTTATTGCCTCCTTTACATCCCTGTTGATCCACATTGACTTTTTTCTGTTTCTAATAATTTTATTACCATAAGGAATGTACCTCTCACAGTGGGCACCTAAGATGTCTTTAAATATCTCCCTTTTATTATCTGTTCGTTTATTTTTAATGACCATTTTCCAGTCAATAAAGTTTAGGATCTCTCTAAGCAGATTAACCCATTCCGACATTAGACATACCGGTATGTCCTAGTGGGAAATGACTTCCTTCAAATGGATGTACCGTATTATTGTGACATGGGACCAGTGGATAGAGCTGTAGGGTGTGCGCTAGGGCCGTGTGTGATTAACCTCTTAGCTGCCGCAATCTTTCATGATCTCTGGAGCTAAGGCAAAGCCAGAAGGAGAGAGTTCCTTCTGTCTTCTCTCGACACAACAGCGGTACGATTGCTGCTGCTGTCTTGTTAACTGACAGCCCGGGAGTGTAAGAAATACTATGTCCAACCGTGCCCCCGTGGTTAATGACAGTTGACATGGAGACCAGTACAAAGCAGATCTGCTATGTACTGCTTTGTATTATATCAGTGATCTGAAGATCACTGATTCAATTCCCCTATGGGGAAAAGTAAAAAAAAAAAAAAAAATCACAGAATTGCGATCCCCCAGTACATGAAATGGGATAAAAAGTTAACAAAAATTCATATAAATGCGAAAGTGATACCAATTAAAACATCAGTTATTCCAGCAAAAAAAGTCCTCACAAAGATATGTATCAATAATAATAAAAAATTATGACTGTCAGATGATAGCGATGTACAAATATTGTTTTACACAATAAAAACATTTTATTTGTAAGCGCTTCAAGATTAAAAAAAACTACATAAATTTGGTATCTCTTTTACCTGGTGAGTAAAGCTACCATGTTATTTATACTGCACAGTGCCCTGTGAAAAATAAAAAAACACTACTAGCTTGGAGTATTTTTTTTCTGAAAAACGGATTTAAAACAGATCAAAAAGCCTTATCCCCCCCCCGAAAAATTATACCAACATCAAATCATCCTGCAAAAAACAAGCCCCTACACAGCTCTGAACACAGAAAAATAAAAAATGTTATGGCCCTCAGACTTTGGCGATGCAAAAACATGTTGTTCTATTTAAATAAATGTGTTTTTGTTGTGTCAAAGGACTAAAATGTGAAAAAGTACTAATTGGGAATAGCTGTAATAATATTTTGGATGTAAATGAACTGTCGTACAACAAAACGAGACGCATTGTATGCCGGGACCGACATATTGTAATGCGCCTAAAAATGATGCGCTGTGCATAACAAATTGCGCCTATTGAGGCACATATAATCTCCAAAAAATTGGGAATCTCGCAAGAGAACAAAGAGTGACTTTTGATCACTATATTTACTATTTTGCCATAGGCAAACTTAAACTCTATCAATTCTCTATCTGTTAAACACTAAAACGTAACTTTTATTATATCTAACTCTTAACCTCTATACACACTATTTAAAAACCTGATCTCTAACCTCATCATTTAACCCTTTTTGCTTCTGAAAGAGGGAATAACTCCCTTTCTATCATCAAGTCTGGTGGAACCCCACCTATTAACAGGAGAGCCTTATATCTATAGCAAAGTACTAGCTTCAGTAAGGGATCCCAAGCCAACTACTTGGGCAATCGTCCCTAATCTCATAGACACAGAACAAATAAGGCCCCCTTGTGACACCCCTGCAGCAGGTGACACTTCTAGACAGAGGTGAGAAATCACAATTTAAAATGTCATATCTGACCTCTCCAACATGTTTCGCCAGCTAACCTGGCTTTATCAAGGCTTAGAGGTCCGATCACATGTGGTCTAAGCTCACTTCCTTTTATATCATGTTAGGTAAACACCCCGTTCAGGTGCTCACCAATTAGCCATCAGAGAATCCACATAAAACCCACTCCCCCTTCCGCGCGCGCACACTCATAACATGTCCTGCTAAAGCTGCCACCATGCTCTCATGAGCCAACAACCTTCAGTCAAATTCGCCATCTCCATAACGGGCTTGCGCCCCATCTTACCGTACTGCCCGTGCCAATGCACTGCACCAACAGACACCTCAGCCCTGACTGTGATGGGCTTCCGTCTCACTTCTCTCATATTATTGCAACTGCGTGCCTCACCTAGAATGAACTAAGCAGACTAGGTATCACATTACACAGCACACTGCCATCTTTATCAATTCCCATAAGCCCCTTCTCTTCAATATCTAATATGCATATTCATTGGGAATATAAACTCCACTGTACAATAGACCACTGTCATATTATCTTCCCATAAAGCACTTCTCCTATATATGTAATATGCATATTCATTCCAATAGAGCTGCAGGCCCCATTAAATACATGTTCCACTGCATTGTATAGTATTGTCTCAAGACTATATTCATAAACTACTTCTCTTTTACATGTAATATTCATACTCATTTTAATAATACTGTAGGCTCTATGGCTAGCTCTCCCTCCCTCCCACAGTTTGACCTCACAAGTTCCCCATTGAAGAGGGTGTCACAAGGGGGCCTTATTTGTTCTGTGTCCATGAGATTAGGGACGACTGCCCAAGTAGTTGGCTTGGGATCCCTTACTGAAGCTAGTACTTTGCTATAGATATAAGGCTCCCCTGTTAATAGGTTTGGGGCCTCCCCCAGACTTGATAATAAAAAGGGGATTATTCCCCCCTTTCGAAGAAAAAAAGGGTTTTATATGTTTGAGGTTAGAAAATCAGGTTTTTAAATATTGGTATGAGGTTAAGATTTTAGATTTAATAAAATTTTACTTTTTAGTTTTTAAAAAAACAATGGGAAACTGATAGATTTTTTTTCCCTAGGGAAAAAATAGTAAATAAAAGGGAGGCAATAGAAACATCATTACAAGTGAAAATTTGTGTTAGGCGAAATTTCATATATTAAAAGTGTATGTTTTTTTGGTCCCAATTTCATTTTATATCCCTTTACCGGCACAAAACTTTTAAATTTGGTTTAAGTATGTAATGCCCCTATCGAGGAAATTTCGCCACAGGGGCGCTTTAGTTTTAACATTACAAGTATTTTTGAAATTTTCCTAAAACATACTTGAAATGCCGAAATTCCATGTACCCTTGAAAATGATGGTTCGTTATGTGGTTTGACTCGCAAAATTTTTTTAGGGCTTTAAAAGCTTACTTGAAATTTTTATCCCTGACGGCAGATTTTTGGGGAAAAAGGGTTCGGACTTTCTGCCTTTATTTTAACACTTTTTTAAATTGGGGCCTAATTTAACTGCCGAAAGGCACCCCCCAATTTTCGGCCCATCTCCCCCTTTTTGTATCACTCATGGGTGTGCTTTTTAACCCCGGGTTTTTAAAGTCAGAAAAAATTTTGTAGTGGGTGGGGACTTGGGGCAAAAACAATGGGGGCCCCCCTAGAGTAAAGTCTTCCTTTCTGCCTGCCTCAGCCAGGAAGAGTGACTACAGGCCGGGCTGTGGACTCGGTAAGCCAAACCTCAATTTCCCTATCCCCAACTCCGACTCCCAAATTTCCCCAAAAACCCATAAAGCTACATGCCAAAAAGAAATAAAAAAGTTAATTTTTTAAATTTTTGGGGGTTTGTATCGGGGTAAATCCCCCTTTTTGGGGTTTTTTATTTTTCCCTAAAATTTTCTGGGCTTCATAGTTTCCCAGCATGCCCTAAACCCAAAAACAAATCCTAGGTCTTTTTCTAAAACTTTCCCCATTGTTGGTGCATTTTTGGCAAACTCACTTGGGTACGAATACAGCTTTTTATTAAAAGTTCACCCAAAAAGTTCAATTGATTTTGGGGGTCTAGGGGACTTTTGGAGGCCAAATTTCCCAGAAACTCTACTTCAAATTGAAAAATTTCTTTGAAAAACCCCGATGTAGGGCCTTGGGGCCCGTTGCTTTTTCCCCTGCCAATCTTCTTTGGGGGGGACACAGCACCTTGGGTATGGGCCCGTTGCCTTCGGGGGGGGGGACATAGGGGGCCCAAAAAGGGTTTCGGGGCCCCGGCCCCGGGGGAAACTATATCCCTCCTGCTGACGCCAGGCTGATCAGTTTTCCCGCCTAGTGTCTGTCGGAGGGAGCGCTGCTCTGCAGCCTGCAGAGTTTTTTTGGGGTTAAATTTTTTTTTCCTTTGTGGGGAAAGGGGATTGAGCACAGGCTCCCCACCCGCAGGGGGTGTTTGGGGCCCCGGGGTTTCCCCCCGGGTTTGCGGCTCTCCCCCGGGAAGGTTATTGAAACCCCCCGGGTCCCCACCTGGAGGAAAGGGGATCCCAGCCCCGGCCCCCACCTGTCCCGGGGGGGGCCCCCTTTGCGGTAACTTTGGGCCCTGACGCTGGGCCCCCCGAAAGGGGTTAAGGAAAACCCATCAGTGGAGTGGGTGGCTTGGGCTTTTCCCCCCCCGCCGCTCACCCGTCCCCCCCTGGCCCCCTCCGGGCCTTTTTATGGTTTTGGGAACCTCACCGTTATGTGTTATGGTACCGAAGGGGGGATGCCGCGACGCCCCGGGGGGGAAAAAAGTCGGATTTTGGGGATACCCCACCCCTTTTTGTTTGGGGGTGGTCGGGGATTTTTTCCTTTTAATCCTTTTTTTTGGGGGGGCCCCGGGAAATTCCCTTTTCCGCGTCCTCCTGTGTTGACCCTGTTTCGCCAGGTATTGGGGGGGCTTCCCTAGGCAGGGTGCGTTCCCTCCCCTTGGCCAGCGCCGGCACTGGGCAGCGGACATGTTGGTCCGCTGCGGTAGCGCCTGATTAAAGGTTTGGCCCCAGCGGCGGTTTTCCCCGCCGCGCTGGGGATCCCAGCGATGGGGGGGCATATTCCCCCCATACTATATCTACCCTGAGGCAGCAGGACAGGTTGCCGTGCGGCGCTGGTGTTTGGGCAACCATGCAGGGCCGCGGCGTTTCCACCGCGGTACCGCGTGTTGTGGTTCCGGCGCGGGCTGCAGGGGGCGAGATGGGCCTCTCAGGGGCTGCTGGTACCGCTTACCAGCTCCCGTGGCGTTCCGGCGGCGTTGCGCCGCGGGCCACACGCGGGCCGCGGCCGCGCGTTCAAATTTAGCCCCCGGCTTCTGGAGGATTAGGTCGCAACTAGGCCGCGCCCTCTCCCGGCTCTTGGCCGCCCCGGGGGCGGCCCCAAACGGGGGCGGGCCCCTCCCTGGATGGGGCAGGACCTCCAGCAGCCCAGGCCTGTCTTGGGGGGCGGAGCCTAAACGCCGTTTTTGCGGCGTTCTGCGTCCTGCTTCTCCTGACTGCTGGGGAAGGCACAGCATCTGTGGATGGTAAGTTGACCCCCTGTGGGCCATCCATCCCTGCCCCCGCGCTTTGCAGCCATGTCCCTTTTCAGGGCTAAGTGTTTTAAAGCGCCCGTGCCCGAACAGTGGCAACTTGCTTCGCCGGCGCCCATTGCCACAGCATAGTCTTGTTGGCTAGCCCCGGTGCACTTTGTGCCCTTTGCGCTGCTCCGCTACCATCCACTGCGGGACCCAGCGCCTCCTGTCAGGGGTCGGCGGCCCCATAATGGGCCATGTCATATCGCTCGCTAGCAGTGGCCACCCGTACAGAGTACCCCAGGTTACGGTTTTGGCCATAGAGCACATGCCGTCGCTGCTCGCTGCCCAGCCTCGCACCTCCCAGGGTCCAGCGCCCGGCGCAGCCCGTACGGAGTGTTAGCGTAAGAGGGTCAGAGTTCTCTCTGCCTCTTTATCACCCGAGCTCTCTCCCATCAGAGGGTGGTCGGAGATAGAAGCTCCAGGCCTGGATACGGCCTCTGCAAGTGGGGACTCCTCTGATTCTGACTCTGAGCCAGACAGAGATGATGATGCGGCAGCAGCGGTCCAAGCCCTTAGCTGGGCTATTGGGGACCCAGGTGAAAGCTCCAGGCCTCAGTCGGCCCCTTCTGGAGCCTCCCCCGTCTCTGGCTTCTTGCCAGACAGAGATGTTGATGCAGCAGCAGCGGTCCAAGCCCTAAGCGGGGCTATTGGGGACGGATGTGAGAGCTCCAGGCCTGAATACGGCCGCTGTTGGAGACTCCCCTGTCTCTGGCTTTGGTCCAGACAGGGTTCATGATGCGGCAGCAGTGATCCGAAAAAAAAAAAAAAAAAAACCCCATAGCAGGAAAAGCCCCCGGCCGAGAGACGGCCCCTTTTTGGGGTTCCCCCCCGGGTCTCTGGCTTTGGGCCCAGCCCGGGTTGAGGGTTTTGCCCCGGAAAGCGGTCCAAGCCCCTGGCCGGGAAAGGGGCGGGCCTTTTGTTAGGCCTTTGGGTTTGGAGTCTCCCCCGGTCTCGGGTCGGGCCCAGGCGGGGGTTTAAATTGGGGATGGCAAAGGGGTTTCCTAGCCCTTATCAGAGCTGTCAGGGGACTCCCTTCATGTAAGGATGGGGGGGTCTCAGCCCCCCCGGGAGGGGGACCCCCTTGGGGGGGCGGGCCCGAAGCGTGGGTGTTCCCTGCCCCCTTTTTTAAAGGGAAGAAGGGCTTGCCAGGATTTGGGTTTAATCCCCGGGCCCCCTGGTGGTTTTGTCTACCTATGGTTTAAAGTCTCTTTCCCCTTTCCGGGGTGGATGGGGCTCAAAAGTGGTTCAGACTTGCTGCCCATGCCATCCCGGGCCGCGGGCGCAGGTTCCTTGAAAAAGGAAACAGACAGGCTTTCCTAAAGGTTTTGTTTTAAGTCCCCCTTGGGGGGCGGCCGGGGAATCCCGGGCGACCTCCCGCTTGCCCCCCCGCAGTTCAGCTGGCATGGCCTGGTCTTTAGCGGGCTGCAGCAGCGGCTAAAAGGGGCTTCCACGGGGATTTGGGGAAAATCCCGTTTTTCCCATTTCCCCTCAGGTTTTTTTTCCCAGTCCCAGTAAAGCCTCACTGGGGGTGACCCTTTTAAATGGCTGAGGTGGGCCAATGCAAGGGGTTTTCGCCTTTTTCCTGGGGCGGGAATTTTTGGGGGGGGTTGAATCCTCAAAGGATTTTATTGTTTGCCCCCTTCCGCTCGCTTGAAAGTAAGCTTGTTTTTTGGGGCCCCACAGGGGGTCGAAATTGTTTCCACCCTCAGGACCAGCCAGTGCAAAGGTATTCACGTTATGATCTCGCAGAACGAGCAAGGCCTTTTTGTCCAGCTGGCGTTTTGGTCTGAGGAGCCCGCCCCCACCCGAGAATTGGTTTGGGTTGGGGGCATTTCGTCCAGTTCCAGGAGAGCTGGCAGGTTCAGGTTAGCGGTACCCGAATCGAAGGGTCGCCACTTCAGGACCTCCTGGTTTGGCTCTCCCAGCACGGTTGCAGCCGCCTCCGCGCCCGCAGCTCTGGCTCGGGAAAGCGGTTTCCCCTCTGGCAATCTCTCCCGGCAAGGAGGGATTATGCCGGCCTCCTAGTCTGAGCAAGGGTCGTATTCAAATCCCTTTAGGATTCCCATGAAGGGCAGCTCACTCGGGCCTATGTCAGCCCTTAAAGAGCTCAACCGGTATGCGCATGGGCCGGTTTCCACTTGGAGTCCCTCCGGTCAGCGGTGGCCTCTCGGAGGCCAGAGAATTTTTTTTGTCAGCTGCTTGGCACATCCGGTTGTTTTTCGTCCCTATGCCCGGGTCTATCAGTGGTTCCTGCATGTTCACAATAGGCGCCCAACATTGCTCTGTTCAGAGCTCTGCTGTTTGGCCTCGCAGTTGCACCCTGGGTCTTCATATAGCGCCCGTCACCCCTAGTGACGATTCTTTGCATCAGGGGGTTGGTCCCACCTCAATTGCGCCTGCATCAGGATTCCCTGGAGTTTGCAGCGCGCTTCGCCTGGATGGTTAATTGGCGGCAATCCCAGTCTGATTCCATCATTAGGGATGGAGTTTCGAGGGATGATTTATTCTCACTCGGGTTCCAGAGTATTCTCTCCCATCTGTAAGCTTAGCGCGTAGTCGATCCCCTTTTTCGGTATCGCACCCGGCATGTTCTTTAGAGTTGCATGCGAGGGTTCGGAAGCTGGAGGACCGCCTCCATGGCGTGGTCCTTTGCGCACCTCCTTGCTCGCTTTCCTGCAGCGGGCAATTCTGCCCCGTTACGCAGGTCTCCAATGTCCTTTGTCTTCTAGGGGCGCCTGCCACCCCAGGCTCATCTCATCCTGGGCGGGTGGCTAGCCTTCCCGGTATTACATCAAGGAAGGGTTTGTTCTGTCTCTGCAATGTCTGGGCCATCACCACAGACGCCAGCGTTCCGGGGTGGGGCCCCGTCCGCAGCTCCCGGACGACGCGGGGTCTCTAGTTTACCCCTTTGGGGGAGCCAGTCGTCAGGTCAATGTGCTGGAAACCCCAAGCTGTTTCCTTAAGCGCGCTCTCATTGGGTTCATCCGGGGCCACCCAATTCCAAGGCCGGGCAGTTCTTTCAGTTAACTGAAAGGGTTCTTCACTGGCAAAAAGCATTGGTACATCCCTGGACGGCAACCCCCCTTCCAGGATGGAAATCCAATTTGGTCAATCATTATCCGTCGGAAGTGCTCCTGCCAGAGGTGGGGTAACGTGAGCCTTCTGACATGGTGACGTCTCACCTCAATCCCTAGCGCCCGATCTATGGCCAGGATAGGAAGCCCCCTGGCGAGCAGAGTCTTGCTGGTCCTGTCCTGGGAGGGTTGGTCTGTCCCTCTGAATTAACCCTGGGCCTCTTCTTCCACAAGAGCTCATAGTGCCTCGAGTCCAGGAGGATACTATTGTGCCCTTCCTCCTGGATTAGGGTCGTGGTACGCGGTCCTCAGGGCCGTTGCAAACGTTCCTTTTGACCTTTTTCCTTTACGCCCCAGGGCTTCCGATGCAAGTCCCTCCCCCACCACACCCACGTACCTACGGTTGCAGTTTTCGCAACTGGGCTGCTGAGTCGGCAGCCCTAGGTCTCCTTTGTGTATGGCTCTCCACCAAGGTGCCTTTTATTTTTTTTTTTTTTTTTTTCTGCAGTCAGAGCCGGGAGCTCGGCTCAGCCCTCTCCCACTGGAAAGGGCCTAGAGTTCTGTTCGGCTGAGGTTGCTGTGTAGCGCAAGCTGGCTCCGCGCTCACAGGTTTAAGTGGTTTCCTATATGCAGGGGGTCAGTAACGCCTTGGTCCTCGGGTTCGTAGGCTTACGAACCGGGATGCAATGCTTGTTTGGAAATCACAGTCACACCTTTCGGGCCTCCACGGAAGTCTCCCCGTGTTTAGCTTTTATGGATAAGGTGGCCCTGTCTGGTGGTCAATCCACTTCCTGTCCACCAAAAATCTGTACAGGCAGCTCTATCAGCAGGCCCCTGTTCTGGGGTCTGCTGAAGGACGAGGATACTCTGTGTCTTGGTCCTCAGGTCTCCCTAGAGGTTTCATCGTCTTCATCGTTTCAGGATGAAACATAATTCCTGTCCCTCTGTTTGCCCCTCGTGCCTCTCATCTTAGAGGACGATTGTTACATTGGTAGGCATAGTCCAGGGCCGGTTCGTTTCTACCTCTCTGTTTCGGGTCCTTGAGGTCCACACAGTCCTCTTGTGTTTTTCCCTGAGGATCCTTGGGGGCCTTTGCTCCCTCTGGCCACCCGTGGCCGGCCGGATCAGATCCATAGTTACACGCAGGTACCGCGCGCGCTCCTCACGTGCAGTTGGGGCGCGTGGTGGGTTCGGCTTCAGGCCTCAGCGTTTGCAGATTGTGAAGCTGTCGTCGGGCTTCGGCCCATCACTCCGAGTCTAACCCGACTCATGCCTAGGCCTCGGCTGCTGCAAGCGCCACGGCCGTAAGGTACTTCAGGTAGCAGATGGGCTGAGTGCTGTCACTGCTGATTAAAGGTTTATCTAGTTTGCCCACCCTCTGGACACTATTGGACATCCGAAGGTGCTGTGCCCCCAATGAATGATTGGCGAGAAAATTGATTTTTTGTAACTACCTGTAAAATCCCTATTTCTCGTACAATTCATTGGGTGACACAGGTACCACCAACCCTCATAGTCCTTTTTTCAGGGGTTCGTGTGTGTCCTCTTCTTTCTCTCTCAGCCACGGCTTTGGTAACAACTGATCAGCCTGGCGTCAGCAGGAGGGATATAGTCCACCGGGGCGGGCCCGACTCGTTTGGTCCGCCTAGTGTCCGCCTCCGAAGGCAACGGCCTATACCCACGGTGCTGTGTCCCACGGTGCTGTGTCCCCCAATGAATTGCACGAGAAAGGGATTTTACGGTAAGTACAAAAATCCATTTTTTCATACCCAATGTATTCGAGTGTATGAAGGGAAGATCTCTCCTTAAGGAGAGCACTGAATGAACAGCTTGTAGAGTTTGTCTTGCCTTTTCGCCCTCTACTTAGCATCTGCATATCACAAGGCATTATGGGACAGGAGCTGAGATGCCCCAGCACCCTCTGCTGGATGTAACAAATTCTCAATTTGCTTTTGACCCACCGAGTCTTGAGAAAGCAAAAAGGATTTTAGCCAGCCAGTATCGCTCTGCTCTGCACTGAAGAGGGACAAAAATCCCGAAACAGCATTGTCTGCAGATGAGAGATACTGGCTTGGCTAAAATCCTGTTTGCTTTCTCAAGACTCGGTGGGTCAAAAGCAAATTGAGGATTTGTTACATCCAACAGAGGGCGCTGTGGGCTTCTCAGCCACTTTCCCATAATGCCTTGTGATATACTCGAGTGTATGCAGTAACTCATATTGTAGGACACTCACATAGGGCTCAGCATTGAGATCAACATAGATCCTGGTCAAGTATCCAATGTCTCTGGCTGTGAAACATCCTCATATCATCAGGCTTCCTCCACTAAACTTGACAGTTCCTTCAATTTCTCAGTCCGTTAGCCGCAATCTTCCAAACCCATTTGCACCCATCCGAGCCCGGTCTATTAACATCAATAATAACGGACTGATAACAAAAATGATGGAGAGCCGGCACCAATCGAAGTAAGAGGATGGAGTTTTTATTAATTCTTTATATTTGGCGAGTAATAAAAGGTTGACATGTTTCTGAGCTACGATTAAGGGTGCTGCTAACCTCAGGCCTCCTGCTGAATCTTCCTTGCTGCTCCCCGGGTCGGTGTCTTCTCCTGGACGCCACCTGCCTCTCAGAGTGGGGACCTTTCCCGACCTCTCACGGTTTTCTGCTCAACTCAAACTATGTACAGGTACATGGTTCACTGGTCTCTCCGAATGACAGCCCGGAACCCAAACCACCCCTCATGCAGCTGCAATTCTCCTCCTCAGACTTCTCACTCTGCTCAATTCACTGACTGCAGCTTCCCCTGAGCTGACAGGATACCCCCTCGCTGTGGGCTACCTGCTCCCCTACAGCTCCCTGATTGGCTGACTATCCCTCTCTGTTTCTCCAACAACCTCCAATTCTTAACTGGCCACAACTGGACTACCTCCCCCAGCGGTATCCCATGGCAACCTATCACCAAACCTGGCAGAACTGCCTCTAACTCCAGGTTTACTCTCTACACAAGTTACACTAAACATTCCCGGCCACTTACATCCCCATACAGTGACTTCACTAACAGAGTTCAAAAAGGATCAACATGCATTTCCAGAGAGTAATAATATAACAAGTTATAGTGACCAGGATTCTGGAGAAGGGTCTGGATACATTTCTAGATGTAATAATATAACAAGTTATAGTGACCAGGATTCTGGAGAAGGGTCTGGTTTACATTTCTTAGATGTAATAATATAACAAGTTATAGTGACCAGGATTTGGGGGAAGGGTCTGGATAATTTCTAGATGGTAATAATATAACAAGTTATAGTACCAGGATTCTGGAGAAGGGTTGGAGACATTTCTAGATGTAATAATATAACAAGTTATAGTGACCCAGGATTCGGAGAGAAGGGTCTGGAGACTTTTCTAGATGTAATAATATAACAAGTTATAGTGACCAGGATTCTGGAGAAGGATCTGGAGACATTTCTAGATATAATAGAACAAGTTATAGTGACCAGAATTCTGGAGAAGGTTCGTTTATTCAGAAATTTATTCTGATTGGCAGATTGGAGTCAGGAAGGAATCTTTTCCCTAAAATGGGGACAATTGGCTTCTACCTCATGGGGGTTTTTGCCTTTCTCTGGATCAACACCATAGCACAATAAGCTGAATTGGATGAACGTCTTTCTTATTTTGGCCTTATAAACTATGTAACTACGGTTAAGAAATGCTTAAGCTTTGTCATATGACTAGAGCCCCCCCAGCTCGAAACGCGTCAGCGATGTACACTTTTGCTTACTCAAATATTTATTAACTCAAAGTTAAAAACATTTAGCTTTATCATAAGACTAAAAGCCAGCTCAAAACGAGTCAAGGATTTTTGACGGTTTTGCTTACTTATGTTTTTAATTATGAATTAATAAAAGTTTAGCCTTTATCGTATGACTAAGGGTATGTTCCCATGGCTTATTTTGACGTGGTTTTGGACAAGGTTTTTGGAGCGTTTCCGCTCAAAAAAAACCTCATCCAAAACCTCTTCAGAAGAGGTTTTAGAGGCATTTCTCGGCGAGGTTTTGGATGAGGTTTTGACCCATACAAATTAATAGCCAGGACAAAAACCGTGCCGAAGAACGCGCCTAGAACGGACCTAAAACACGCTTCAAGAATTGACGTGACACTTCTTTTTCAGTGCTTCCAAAGAAGCGTGTAAAAACCTAGTCGTGTGTGAACTACAACAAGGTTTCACATAGGAATCAATTAAATGAACTGGGGGCGTTTTGGAAGCATTTTGGACAAGGTTCTGGGCAAGGAAACGCTCTGAAACCCTAGTCCAAAACCACGTCAAAATAAGCCGTGTGAACATGGCCTAAGAGATGGCTTATATATATGGATCGAGTATAATGTACACAACATTGGCGGTCAGTTTTATATAGACCGGCATAATTAACTGCTACTGCACCCTCCTTGTCCGGTACCCTAATGACCCGGTCTGAATTGGTACGTAATTCTTTCAAAGCTTAAGATTCTTCCAACGTTAAATTGAATGCTCAAGTGAGGATACAATGCTCTGTGACACTGCTTTGATCGGGAACATGGAGGAGCTTCATATACAAGGTATTTGTGTGGTTTTTACATTGTCTCATCTTCTTTCATTTAGGTCTCTACAATATAGTATCCTCTCTATTGATATTCTCTATAAGATAATCTTCCTGGTTGACTCACCAAGGATGAATAGAGACAAGGACAAGATGGTGGAGAGTATATTAAATCTCACCCTAGAGATAATCTTCCAGCTTACTGGAGAGGTAAGAGATTCTGATGATGTCACATTACATCATTCTTATCTATGGTAATAACAGATGATATGACTGGAGAGGGGAGGGGGCTCTGGAAATGTTTGTAGTAATATTTATTAATATATTTCTCCATTACCAGGATTACACAGTAGTGAAGAAGACCTCTAGTGATTGCTCTGCAGCCCCTGTGCCTGATGGATGGGGAAGAACTATGAGCTCAATCATGAGGCCCCTACCTCCATTTGTGATATGTGAGAAAATCAATGAGCAGAAGATCCTAGAACTCACCAACAAGATCATTGAGCTGCTGACTGGAGAGGTGAGGCTACTGGGAATGCTGGGATATTATACAGTAACACCACTGGAGGGGTCTGGGTGATGACCGTATCATTGTGTGTGTCAGGTTCCTATAAGGTGTCAGGACGTCGCTGTCTATTTCTCCATGGAGGAGTGGGAGTATTTAGAGGAACACAAGTATCTGTACATGGATGTCAAGATGGAGGATCTCTACAATGACGTCATGATGGAGGAACTATACAAGATTGTCAAGATGGAGGATGAGCAGCCGCTCATATCTCCAGGTAATAGACATGACTAAATACATGTGTTTTAACCAGTTTCTGAATGGGCCATTGACCTCCTCTCTGACCAGGCTCATTTTCTTTTTTTATAGTAGATCAGTGCTTGAACACTATGTTGCTTTCTTATGCTCAATAGTTATTCTCAGTTATTGTTATTCTACCAAGTTTTTTGAATTTTGCAATTACATATGAGGCTTTATTTTTCTGTATTTTATTTTTTAAATGATTTATTATAAAGGAATTTTTTTTTCAACCAAAGTAGCTTCTGGCTATTCTGCATACACAGCACTCATTCTGCACTGTATATACAACCAGGACCGGACTCGGAATAAAAAGCAGGCCTGGCACAAAGCCCCCACCAGCCCACATACAATCTCTGCTTACAAAATTTCCCTTGTTCACGCACCTTGTCACATTCTAAAATAAACTAAAATCAGGGAAAATCCTACGCTGCCACTATACAAGCACCAATATAATCTACAACACCGCCAATCAGATCACCAGTAGTCAGGTCACCATCACATGAATACAGCACTGATTCAACACAGAAATAAAATTACCCCTGACAGCAGGGACTCACAGGAGACGTCATCTCTGAGGGGAGTTGTTATCTTCTCCTTTTCTTCTCCATCTGGCTCAAACCTCCATGATGTCTTCTCTGAGTTCTTAGCTTCACTTTTTTTCTCTGTCTATTACAGAATGCAATGTCTTCTTCTCCCGGCCACTACTCGTCCCTGTAGAATTTACCACAAAAATATCTTAGACTCCTCTCTTTTCCAGCACTTCCCTATCAATTAATAACTATGTACAAGCTCCCCATCTATAGAGTTCCAAATAGTAATAATGGCTCCCCACATAGTAATTGTGCCCCAAACAGCGAATGTTAGACCCTAAAATTAGAAATTAAAAAAGTCAGAAAAGACCATTAGGTAGGTATACAAGCCTGGCCTCCCCCAGTAGGCAGGTAAGTATGTAGACCTCCCAAAGTAGGTAGATATATAGATACTCTCAGACTATAGGTAAATAGGCCCCCTCAGTAAGTTTACAGATTCAAGTGGTGTATAATCCTCAATTAGGTAGCCCCTCAGTGGGTATATAGGTCTCCTCAGTATAAAGATAAGTACAGGGGCGTAACTACCGGGGCAGCGGGGTGAGTTGCTACGGGGCCCTGCGCTTGGGGGGGCCCGGGGGAGCTGTATGCATCCGCTCCCCCCCCCGGAATGCCCTCCTGGGCCCCGGCAGTAACAAAGTTCACTGCGGGGCGGGGAGTGGGGGGGCCCAGGCATATCACTTGAACCCCCGGGCCCCCCGGCCCCGAGCTTTCAGGGGGCAGCGCTGCCGGTATTAGCGGACGGAGGCCGACGCTCCCCCTTTTTTACTTCCCCCCCTGGGGCCCCTCTGTGGTACGTGGGCGCGCGCGGTGACGTTCATCCCCCGCCCCGCCCGCGAGCGCGAGGCTGAGGGAGAGCAGCAGAGGGAGGAGCGGCGCTTGGGGGGGGAAACGTGGCCGAGGTGGGGAATTGTTTTTTATTTTATTTCCCCATATGCCTGCCATAGCCCCCCCTTTTGCCTCCCTATGCCCCCATATGCCTCCCCTTTTAAAACCCCCCCATATCCTGTCTATACCCCCCATATGCCTCCCATACCCCCCCAATCCCTGCATAGCCCCCCTATGCCTCCATACCCCCCTTATCCCCGGGTTTAAGCCCCCATATGCCTACCTATACCCCCCCATATCCCTGCTATAGCCCATTGCGTGCTTTAAGCCCCCATATGCCTGCCTATAGCCCCAATGCCGCTATAGCCCCCATAGCCTGCCTATCCCCCCTATCCCCTGCCTATAGCCCCATAGGCCTGCCTATACCCCCCTATCCCTGCCTGCTATACACCCCCATATCCCTGTGCCTCTACGCCCCCTATCTCCCTGCCCCGTTTTAACACCCCCTATCGCCGCCCCCCTTACACCCCCCTATCTGCCTCCCTGCCTGATACAGCCCCTATTGCCTGCCTCCCAAAAACCCCCTATCTGCCTATTTGCCTGTGCCTTTACGCCCCCTATCTCCCTCCCCTGCCTATACACCCCCCATTTCCCTCCCTCCCATACACCCCCCCTATACCCTGCTGCTATACACCCCCCCTATGCCTGCCTGTAAAGCCCCATATCCCTGCCCTACACCCTATATCCCTGCGTATACCCCCCAGCTGCCTGTATACCCCAAAGCCTCCCGGTTACTTATAGGGGGCCCCCTTTAGTCCCTAAACCCTACCTTATGGCCCTATGCCCACCTAACCCGTTACCTGTAGGGGTTCCCTATGTCCCTAAACCTGCCTGCTATTGGGCATATTGGCTCCCTTAAACCCTTGCCTTTTTGGGGCCCCATATATCCTATTTAAAACCCCTGAATCCAAAATGCACCCTTTAGCGGGGGGCAGGGGTTGGGAAAGTCAGGATTTAAGATTTTTTTTTTCTAAATCTGCAGGGAAAGTGGTGGGAGATGTATAAGATTGCGGATGGACGGATGCAAAAACAAAAGAGAAAGTAAAAGACGGTCGAGAAAAAGTCACCTGTGGTACAGATTTTAACTGCACTGAATCACTTTTTATGTTGCACAGGCTGTGTTTTCACTGCTGTCTACCACTATTGGCATGTATGGTGGTTATATACAGTCTGCAGAGGCCCGTGTACACTGGGTCTACCCCTAATGGCACTGTATGGAGGTAATTCAGTCGCGGCCCCGTGTACCCTGGTGTCCTACCACTATATGGTCACTGTATGGTGGTTATATACAGTCTGCAGAGCTGTGTACCTAGTTTAAAACTTTATGGTCACTATTTTTTTATATATTATTTTTTTTAGACATTATTGGTCTTTTTTGTACTGATCAGTAAAAGTGTTGGGTTATTATTCAGTCATTTGGGTGGTAATTTGTGGGCGGTTTTTGGTGGTATATCGGTCCTTATGTAATAGCGTTATTTGGTAATGTTGGGCTTGTATTGTGGGATTTGTTTGGTGATAGGGGTTGGGGGAGATGTATGGTGAGATATTTGCCCCTTGTTTTTTACATTATCTAAAAGCCTGCCTGGTACAGGGGTGGTCGGGGGGGGGGGGGGGGCCCCATCCAAAAGTTTGCTATGGGGCCCTGGCTTCCCTAGTTACACCCCTGGATAAGTATAAAGGCATCACAGTATGTAGGGAGGTATATAGTCCCCCAATTGGTACTAATGATCCCCTTCAGTGGGTAGGTTTATAAAAGGGCCCATTTTTTGGGTGGTATATATGGCCCCCCTATAGTTAATAGCGTAGACGCCCCCATTGGAAGGTGTTACTAGGCCCCCCCGAAGTTCGTTTGGTAAACGGGCCTCCCATTATTTAGATAGGTGACAGAGCCCCTTTCCCCCGTAAAAACCAGGGATGGGTGCCCCCAGAAATTTTTCCGATAGTAGGGGTGCCCCCAGTAATTAGCCAGGTAGGCCCCCCCCGTATTTGGTAGATAGGATGCCCCCGAATTAGCCAGGTAGATAGGGGCCCCCCCTAGTATTTAGGGTAGGGGGTGTTTTCCCGTAATTAGCCAGGTAGGGCTGCCCCCCGTAAATTTTCAGGTAGGGGTCGGTCACTGTGGACCGTGCGGCCCTGTAGCTGTGCCACAGGCCAGCGTCGGTACTTGGGGCCCTCCGGGGGGAATCAACAGTCCCCCCGACGAGCACTCCGAGGCGGCCCACCGGGCCTGTATACAACATTTGGGGAGGATGGGATGGTAATAAGCTGTCCATGTCTTCTTTCTGAGGAGCACTTTCTTCCCCCATCTTGCATTCTTAGAGGGGTTGTCTCGCTACAAAGAATAGCTTTCAAACTGTGGGAAAAAAAATAAAGACATTTTTTCCAAAAAATTTTTGCTTTGTTCCCTTGTTTTCCCCCAAGGGGTAAAGTGAATTTATGACCTCCCCGGTGTTTCAGTTCCCCCGTAATGACCTGTAAAAAAAATCTCCCCCTGCGTTTGTTCAATGAGATAACGTGGGGGACATATCACACAGGTCTCTGCAGTGTCCTTGCTGCTCAGCAGTAAAAGCTTGTTTTTTGTAAAAAAAACAGAACTGTAAATTGGGCTTTTTTTGTTGGGATCAGATAAGAAGTCCTGTTAGTAGTTTGAGAAGCTAATCTGATCTAATTAGCATCTGAAAGCAGAGCATGGAGCACAGAGCTGTAGAAGCTGTATGCAAATGAGCATATGCAAATGAGTAAGTCTGTACCAGGAAGTGGCAGAGTATTTCATTCATGCATTGTCTGAAACTCTGAAGGGAGACAACTCCTTTAACTGTTCACTTACTCAGAAATCACAGAGGGAATCCGTAGAGCAGAAAGGAGATGGGCTTCCCGCCTAGGACTTGTAGTAGAACCTACACCTCTCATTGGATAACCGTGCATCTGAAACCTGACGTATCTATCACAGACACGAAACGCATAGTTTCCAATAAAGTATCTATTTATTTATCCATGGAGTATTAGCGCTTCAGATCTCAATAACTGGCGAGTTAGGGGCATACAGACAAAGAAGCAGCTGCCTCCTAAGAATCTGAGTACAGCTTACGTACACCTGAAGATGTTGGATAGGTAAGTTTTTCCCTGTTCTCCATCCTAGGAGGGTTGTTTAGAGAATCAGTGTCGTTACTGACTTGCACAGTATACGCTACTTGTGCTGTGTTACCTAAGGTTTTCTTTTCCCTAACCCTGTCATGCTGTTCCAGGACCACAGCCTAGGCGCCGTCCTTGGCTGCATTATTAATTGAGTCCCTGGCTTTTTCAGGGCCTAGACCACAACTAAACCACACCTTCCCCTGCCCTTTTAATACCTCCTGGGATGTGAGAAGGGCCTTTCCTGCCTGGGCTGAGCCATGACAATATTTTGCTGGCAACATACCACAACATCTCCCTATGTGCAGCTCTCTTCCGGTGGACACAGCACTTGGGTGTGGTAAGCTTTGGGCCATTTTCCTCCTTCGCCCTGCTCTACCCCTCATATTACCATGTCACTTTTCATGGACAATGCTTTAAAACCACTTGGCCCCAAAGCAGTGGTAACCTTTTTTGTCTATTCTCACTGTCACAAAAATTTTGCATACATTCAGTCTTGCTGGCTCTGCTCCCTTTGCATTGCTCACCAGATGACTGCTGCTAGCCCTCACTCCTACTGTCAGGAATCGGTGGCTTCCAATTGGGTTAAGTTCCTTTCTCTTGTAGGCTATCCCAAGACATCGTTTCATATAGCGCCTGCCGTTACCACTCACTGTCCAAGCTATCTGGACTGATACAATTTTTCATTACACAATGGCCTCTTCTAGAGACCCCTCTGACTCAAGAACAGACAGGGATGAAGGAATGGTATCTGTCATTCAAGCCCCTATATGGCTATCAGGGGCTCCCTTCACATTGGAGGCAAGGATATATCCCCTTCACAGGATGGGGTTTCATTCACATGGAGTAGACAGCAGCATTTGCCATTCACTACTCACACAAAGTTCGAGGAACTTGTTTCCAAGAAGTAGAAATATCCTGACATCTGTTTACCCTATACCAAGTCGCTAAATGCCCTTTTTCATGAGGAACTAGTGGCCAAGTGTTTGGGTGGTTCACTTTGTCGATGGCCTGCTATGGATCCTCTCAGGGCCGTTCCTAGGCTAAATTTCACTCAGGGAGAGGTGAAGAAATTTTGCCCCCCCTCCTCCCACCCGTAATATATGGCGCCACATTGCATCAACCATAAACCCAACCAAAATATACAAAAAGCTTTACCACCACAATCTGATACATATTAAACTACTAAATAAAGTCATATGGTTTACCAAATAACACCGCGCCGCAACACACCAACCAAATCCCAAGACACTAAACCACATATCACCAGCACACAGTGACCGAATATGCACCACAACACCAAGACCACATATCACCACCAAAATGTGCCAAATAATAAAACACTGACCATTACTGAAGACAAACCATTATATTTCCAACCAATATTACCCGGCGCACAGTGACCCATACAATGAGGATACCAGCTGTACACAGGCTCTGCAGACATTAAGTGATTACAGTAAAGTTAGATCTAGTGACTCACAGGTAGACTCACTTGGAAAAAAAAAGTATTGTTCTCTTTCCTTCTTCTTTCTTTCCATCTATCCCAGAGAGCCATGACGACATCTCCCGACCTACTTCACGTAAAATTACAAAACAAATATCTTAAGACTCCCCCTTTAACAGTCACTTCTCATACCAATTCTATCTCTACACAAACACCCCATCTATAGCAACGTCAATATGGTAGCCCGGTAATAGCCACCTATAGCCAGTAAGTAGCCCCCTGTAGCCAGTTGATGCCCCCCTGTAGCCAGTGATGCCTCAGTAGCCAGGTGATGCCCCCCTGTAGCCACGTGATTCCCCTGGGGCCAGTAGATGCCCCAATGTAGCCAGTGATGCTACGCCATGTAGCCCCTGAATGCCCCCTCTGTAGCCAGGTAGATTCCCCCTGTTGCCCATGATGCCGCCTCTGAGCCAATGGATGCCCGCCTGGCTGTAGCCATGATGCCGGCCTATTTTAAGCCAGTGATGTCGCCTCTGTAACCCAGGATGTCCGCCTCTGTACCAGTGATGCCGCCCCTGAGCCATGATGCCGCCCCTGTAGCCTGTGATGCCACCTATGTAGCCAGTGATGTGTCCGCATCAGTGAGCCAACGATGCCCCCGTAGCCAGTGATGCCCCCCTAGCCAGTGATGTCCCCGCCTCTGTAACCATGATGTCCCCCGCCTCTGTAGCCCGTGTTGCCCCTCTGTAGCCAGTGATGCCGCCCCTGTAGCCAGTGATGCCGCCTCTGTAGCCAGTGATGCCTCCTCTGTAGCCAGTGATGTCGCATCTGTAGCCAACGATGCCCCCCGTAGCCAGTGATGTCCCCATGTAGCCAGATGCCCCTGTAGCCACTGATGCCCTCCTGAGCCAGAGATGCCCCCTTGTAGCCAGTAGATGCCCCCGTGTAGCCAGTTATGCCCCCCCCTGTTGCCAGTGTTTGCCCCCCCCTGTAGCCACTGATGCCCCCCCTTAGCTAGTGAAAGCCCCCCACTGTAAGCAAGTGATGCCCCCATTGTAGCCAGTGATATGCCCCCCCATTGTACCAGTGAGCCTCGGTAGCCAGTAGATTTCCCCTCTTGTACAGTGAATGCCGCCCTGTAGCCAGTGATTGCGCCCCCCTGTAGCCAGTGATGCCCCCTAGTAGCCAGTGATGCCGATGCCGCCTCTGTAGCCAGTGATGCCCCCCTGTACCAGTGATGGCCGCCTCTTTATAGCCATGATGCCGCCCTCTTTAGCCAGTGATGCCGCCCTTGTAGCCCAGTGATGTCCCCCCCTTGTAAGCCAGTGATGGTCCCCCTTGATAGCCCAGTGATGCCCCCTTTACCAGTGATGCCCCTGTATCCAGTATATGCCCTCCTGTAAGCCAGTGATGCCCCCTGTAAGCCAGTGATGCCCCATGTATTATAAAGTAACAAAAAAATACTCCAAACTCGAGGCTCCCTCGCGTCCCGGTCCAGAGCTGCTGACTGTGTACAGACGGTGTGATCGTCATCAACGCTGCTTACGCTGCACGCATGCTCCCAGGGATCTCCTTCGCGGCAGACCGCCTCTTGCCTGCCGAGGGGACCCCAGCGTCGCAGGGGGTCTGCGGTGAAAGCCGTGCGCTCCCTCATGCTGATTATACAGAGTAGGAGTCAGGACGGAACAATCCGTCCTGTCTCCTCCCTGCACCAGCAGCTGCTGGCCCTGCGCGCCTGTTGAAAACCCCGCCGCGCAGAGTCAGGGGCGATCCCCCGGAGGGGCGAGGCGGGGCGGCCACGGGGGCCCCCCCTCGGTGAGCGAGCCCCCGGCGCCCCGGGCAATCGCCCGCCCCTAGGAACGGCCCTGGCTCCTCTCTGCGAGCTCTACCATTCCCCTCTCGGATGCAGCTGCTCTCAGAGACCCCACTGACAAGCGAATTGATACGTGTTGTAAATCTTTTGAAGCCTATGGGCTGGACCAGCAACCTACCTTTGCTTCTTTCTGGGTCAGCAAGGCTTGTCCAGTCTAGGTGCAACATCTTCAGCAGAGGCTATCTTCCCACACCTCAACAGAAAGTCTATTGGAGCTCGCGTCCCAGATTTTTTATGCTCCCAAGTTTCTCTATGAAGACACATGTTGTTTAAAACCTCTGCTAACTTGGTGGCCATTCGGTGCTTTTTCTGATCATGGTGTCTAATTCAGCCTCCAAAATGTCTCTTGCTGCCCTCCCCTTCTTTTTTAACAGACTTTTTGGTAAAAGTCGAGTTTAAATAATCTTAGAAGTTAAAGGTGGCTGCAGTCCTCTTCTCCCTCAGAACTGTCTTCCCCGCCAGTAGTCTTATAAGCACTGTTATTTGTCAATCGTTATGGCATTTCTCCTATAAGCCTGCAGGAAAGAAGGTCCGCCATTCTTCGTAGTCCAAGAGGCCACTCATTAAGCCAGAAACTTTCTGGCAGTTTTGTCCCAAAGTGCTTAGATGCTTGTCACTGCATGTTGCTGTCCCCGCTCAGGACCATGGGCAAGCTTGTGTGGGTGCTGCCAGCCCAAACATCGCTGCTGGCATCTACTCACTTCTTCTCGCTCCTGCTCCCATCTCCTGTCTGTTTTTGGCACGTGCGCACGTATCCCCTAAAAAGGTGCAAACTGACTCTCTCATCTTTAAAAGGTCAGTACATAATTACCTTTTGTGGAGGATTAGCGTCAGGATCGGCAAGCAGCTCGGGCTTCAACAGAGAGAGACAGTGACACTGCAGGTAAAGTCCAAGTCCAGGTGCTTACTGGGTTTATTACCCAAATGGCAGAAAAGAAAAAGGCCTTATATTCAGACAAAACAGAAATGAAAAGCCCGCTTGGCTGAGCACTCGCTAGACATAGGTTTCTCCTGACTAGTTTCAACACTGACACCATCTGTTAAACACAGGAAATGCTTACCTCTTTATGCACAGGAAAGGCTTTCCATCTCCAAACACAGGCCTGATAGGCCTGATACCCACCTCCCCTTTGGTTGCTCCAGGAAAGAACCGGCCTAGACTAAGGGGCTTGGAACTGCATTGGCATTGCCCTGTATTTTTTCTGCCCTGTGTTCTGTGGAGAAACTAAAATTTAACGGTATTCGGAACCAGTTTGTGTCCATAGCATTTCTTTCTTTATCTTCAGACATCCAAATTAGTGGTCCATGATTAACTTGAAGTGGTGGCCCAGTAAATACTACTTGAGAGACTCAATGGCCCATTTGATGGTCAAGCACTCATGATCATCAATACCATACTTCATCTCCGCAGGCGTAAACTTCCTACTTAAGTACGTGACTGGATGTTCTTCTCAGTCTACTTCCTGGGAAAGTACTGCACCCAGTCCCACATCAGACGCATATTTCTGCACAATTAACCACGTTTCAAAGTTAGGTGAGATCAGGACTGGTCTTTTACAAAGAGCCAGTTTTAACACTTGGAACACCCTGTCTGCTTCTGGGTTCCAAGTGACCCTAACGGACTAACTGTGCCTTGTCAGATCCATTAGGGGCACTGCTATACTCACAAAGTTTGGGATGAACCTGTGATAGGAACCCACAATAGGTAATAAGGCCCTCGCCTGCCTTTTTGTTGTGGATTGTGGCCAATTCTGTATAGTTTCCACTTTAATGTAGGTGCAGACGCTGGGGAGGATGGCAGAATGGAGGTGCAGGAACATGAGACAGCTAGCTGGGTAACAGAAAGAAGGGTAGAGGGAAAAGTGTCCTGATCTAGCACACCTCAACAAATTTGCAAGATTGGTGGATGAGGGGGATGTCAGTTCGGAAACAGCACTGCTGCAGCAAGACACTACCTCTGTCTGCTCCAGTAAGGTGGGGAATAGGAGGGCAGGGCAGGCTAGACAGGTGCTTGTAGTCGGGGACTCCATTATTAGGAGAACAGACAGGACAATCTTCGACAAAGACCGGGATCGTCGAACAGTATGTTACTTACCTGGGGCCCGAGTTTGACATATTGCGAATCGGGTTGACAGATTGCTGGGTGGGGCTGGTGAGAATCCAGCTGTCATGGTGCAGATGGCACCAATGACAAAGTTAAAGGTAGGCGGAGTGTCCTTAAAAACAATTTCAGCAGACAGTGATGCTGGCAGAGACACCTCTTTTTCAGGACCCTAACCCAAGCACCCCGAACGGTCCTACCCACCTCGCCAACCCGAGACACAGGGCGACCCGACACCGCGGCAGGAGCCCGGGACACGCACGCTCAAGAACCCATCCTCACCGCTGACCAGCAGTCAAGTCTTGTAGAACTTAAGTAGAACTTAAGTCAAGTAGAACTTAAAGTTTTATCGGTCCCCGGTTGACAGGAGTACCATCCCTTTGATTGCTTCCCCCGGCGGGACAACGCTGCGCCCACTAGGCTGGTGTGGCCTGACGGGAGAAGTTAGATGCTCCTATATCTCACTATGCCTATGCTGAACTAATTTCCCTTTCCTACCCGCCCCTCCCCCATCCTACGCCTACCTAATTTCACCTTTCTACCCTCCCCTCCCCCTTCACTTATCCCTCCCCCACCCTAAATGCCCCAAGCCTCTTGGGTCCCACCGCGTATTGTTATTACATGAGACCGTAATTGTACTCGTGGATGTTTGATGTATCTAACAATGCCTACACTACGGCGATCAGCTGGCGACTTGGTTGTCCTCAAGATGTTGGGACCAGCCACTTCGCCACCCGCTATTTCATGCCAATTTGCCCTGTGACATCTCTGTTTCTTTTATTGGACATTGTCTTTTACCCTACACATGTTATTTTGTAGGTTCCATTGGTTCCTACAATCTATCTTGGTGCTGCCCCCAGAGCACTATTAATCCGTTAGCTCTCCCGCTAGCCTTAGCAGCCGTTGTGCTGCCAGTACTTTCTGTATTCAGTGTTAAAGTTAGATTTGACTTTTGTCAGGCGTTTATTATTGTCCTAAAGGTTTAAGACTCCCTTTGTTTCAATTTCCCTAGTGAGTCCAGTCCGAGGCTTTGTGCTTGCTTCCGGAGTTACCCCTTAATCTCGTGAGCCATCTCTCTCCCATACATATCATGGCTAGATTACGCATTTCCTCCCTCAATGTAAAGGGATTTAACGTCCCGGAAAAGAGATCTCAAGTGCTATACCACCTCCACAAGCTGCAATCACACATTGTTTGCTTGCAGGAAACTCACCTTTTGAAATCACACCTTCAGGGTCTCCGAAATAAATTCTTCCCTGTCTGGTACCACAGCAGTAACTCTGAGTCCAATACAAAAGGGGTGGCCATCTTTGTCCATAGATCGTTGCCGGCCCGGGTCCTAGATGTTATGGCAGATGAGGAGGCCAGATTCCTTTTTCTCAACTGCTGTATTCAAGGCCACATGATAACTATCGCAAATGTCTATGCCCCTAACTCTGGCCAACTGTCCTTCCTCTCCAAATGCTTTGACGCCCTTGCAACTTTTGCCACTGGACATATTGTTCTCTGTGGCGACCTCAACTTGACACTAGACCCGTCAGTGGACACCTCATCAGGGCATTCCCGCTTGGCCAGAGGAGTGTTAGATAGACTTAAAAAATCATTGCATGACATGCAGCTCATGGATGTTTGGAGACTTCTCCATCCGAGAGAGCGTGACTATTCCTTTTTCTCACACCCACACGGCTCATACAGCCGGATCGATTACATAATGCCACAGCATTCACTATTGGCTTATGTCACCAATGCCTCCATTGGGTCCGTAATACATTCGGACCATGCCCCCATCCACTGCGATTTCTCCCTTCCCCACATCACTCGTCCGGTCTTCTCTTGTAAACTGAACGAACAGCTTCTGTTGGACGCCCTGTGTCTGTCGGGATTAAAACAAAACATTGAAGTCTTTAGCCTCACACATCAGTCTGACCCCTCGTCTCCCCAGATTAAGTGGGAAGCACTTAAGTGCGTCCTGAGAGGGACTCTTATCAAACATGGGGCAAGACTGAAGAGGGAGCGCTCACAAAAATTGCAGTCTCTCCTTGAGCGACTACACCAGCTAGAAATGACTCACAAGTCTTCTGGCCTGGACTCGGATCTCAGAGAGTTGACACAAACACGTCACGAGGTGCTCAGGTTAATAGACCAAAAACACAAGCGATACCGCCAGATCTGTTCCAGCTCTTTTTATGTCTGGAGTGACAAACCGGGTAGGTCCTTGGCCAGGGCACTTCGGGACAAAAGAGCTTCCCTTTTCATTTCCTCCATCAAAAGTGATAATGGCGACCTGGTCTACATTACGGAGGACATACTAAAAGCCTTTCACACCTTCTATTCTGACCTATATAACATCCCTACTCCTAAGAGCGACAGCGGGCGGGAGACATACCAAAACTCCCTGCAGGGTTACCTTTCAGAAACGACTCTACCGCGGCTGGATGCTCAGACTCTCGCCTCCCTGGAGGAGCCCTTCTCGACGGATGAGCTTAAAGCAGCAATCGGGGCTCTCCCATCTGCGAACAGACCGGGGCCAGACGGTTACACGGCCCAATTTTTTAAAGCGCTGGTTGATGACCTATCTCCTCTCCTTCTTTCGGCATTTAACGAGATAACGCCAGGTGCTACCTACTCACCTGATTTCCTAAAGACATACATTACGCAGGGCTGTGGAGTCGGTAAGCCAAAGTCCCGACTCCGACTCCTCAATTTCCCCTAACCCCGACTCCGACTCCCTCATACATATAAGATAACTTAATTTAAGATTTTTATCATACTATGATACAATAATCAAGCTATTTAGGTAGAATATAACATTATTTTATTGGATACAACTTTAGAACACAAAAAACTTTATTAAATTGCAAATATGCAAAACGCGCAGTAAGTGGGAAAAAAAAACAGTTTTCAACCAACAACGTCCTGAATAACATTTGTGGAGTCTGTGAATTTGTTCTGAGAAAAAGTATTGCCTCCATCAGATCCTCTTTCATAGATGACCTCAAATCTGATCAAATTTATTTAAGGCTAGAGAACAGCCTCTAACACTAACTTGGGTTGGTGGCAAAGCGGTGACCACAATGGGCAACATCTCTAAACAATCTCGGGGTATAAAGGAATTGCCTCATGCACAGTCAGTTTTGATGATCGTTGAACTCTTCTACTTCTTTGAAGAAAAGTGAAAAATTTTGCTGAAATACAGTCAGTCTGTTTGCGTGGGAGTGGAATCTTTTTCCCTGCGGCAACGCTTTGCCTGCTCCATGTCATCCAAATACTTTTCAAAGTTAAACTCTTCATCTTGATGAGGTTTAAGAATGGCAGCAGCACTGGCAAAACCCAATTCCTCTTCTTTTTGGCAGTCCCTGTAGCCCACTCATCCAAATTTGCTACCTCAGTCAGAGCTTCTTTTCCTTAGTAATCTGTTGATCATCCAGCAATATACGATAGACTTGGGTCCCATAAACAGCTGCCAAAAGAATTTTATTATCTAATAACAGTGTCTCTCTCCCTTTTCATTGAAGCAGCTATGCCATCTGGCGATTAAGCCTCCTCTTTGGGATAGGCTAAAAAGCAAGTTCTTCCACTCCTTTATGAAAGTTCCGGGATTTAAATCCTCAGTTTGTAATTTTTTTAGTCACTGTGAATGGGTTTTTGAAGCATTTTCTTTTAATTCAGCCACCTGTGCCCATTGACCTTCATTTAATGTCACCTGAGGGTTGGCCATGTCCACAAGAAAGGGTTTAAAGCTAAAAACTAATCGTTCAATCATCAAATAAGTACTGCCCCACCGAGTGGCTTGATATACAATTGCCCCTTTCCCAGCACGTCTCTTCAAGATAGAATCAATTTTAGGGGTTCGGGCCAGCAATAGCCAATTGCCTCACCCTGCCAATCAGAGTTCCAGCATGTCCCTCTGCAGACTGTCTCTTATCGCCAGCTGCAGTGGTGTGCACAGCGCATGTGATAAATATGACAGAATTTTGAAGCAGCTTCAGCAAGATCTAATTCAAAGTAATCATGTTGCTGTTGTTCTGTAGGAATATCTGTTTGTTCCTCAGTTACAGATCAGGACTGTGGCTTCCATCCCCACACAACTGAATCCAAAGTTTTTTTCTAACTGTTGTCCTTCTTTTCCTTATTCTCATTCATCAGTTTAAATTGTACGTGTCATATTTGAAGCATTGTCGTTACAATTGCAAGAATCTGTTCTTTTTGGATTCAAACCCTTGCAGAACATTTCCACAAAGGGCCCTGGAAACTGACTGGTTGATGAGCTTTAGTGTCCTTTACTGCCAGCGTCTTGGTAACAAATTTTTTGTTGTCACAAAGAAATCGAACATTTAAAAGCAAAATAGTTCACTCTGTGACGTGTGCAGGCATCCATTTTAAGATATATAAAGCGCCCTCTTGAGAATCTTTTTAAACTTCTTTTTGGTTAAAGGCTTCTTCAATCATTATTTTTTTTAATACTTTCTCTTTACCAGAGAAACACCAAGTTGGGGGCCATTTCTCCATTAAGAGCTGTAAAAGCTGTCGAGCAAATAATGATAATGGTACACCGTCCTTCACAACAACTGTCTTTTAAAACACATCTGCTGTTATTGTTTTACATTAATATTGTCACTACAAAATATCTTGTTACTGAAAGTTTGAGACACTCTTTCGTCCTCCTTTGCCTGGCGGAAGTGTTGGGCACTGGATTTTTTTTTTGGTGTCACTCTGATCCTTCTCAGTCACAGATTTGAAAACCTCTGGGTGGAAGCGGTTTTAAATGTCTTTTTAGATTGGAAGCTCTTGTAGGAGCGTTTTTAAACGCTTCCTGAATATGCACTGATTTTGACATCACAGCAAATTTTTTTTCACTGGGTCACTTATTTTTACACGGACACACAAAAAATTTTTATCTTCCGTCAGTGTGAAATGCTCAAAGACAGCTGACTTTATAGGAAGCTTCTTTGACATTTTATAATAATAAAATTCGTCCAAAAAATAATTTTGTCCTATTAAAAAAAAAAAAAAAAAGGTATATTGTAATCTCAGAAAGAATAGCGAGTATAACTTTTTGGGGAAAAAATAAAACCAACTTTGCATAAATCAAAGTACAAATATGTCATGACAAGTAAAAAATTTGTAATATGTGTTTTATTAGATATCTTTATGCTGAACTTTCAGTAAACAGGCTTTCTCTAGGATACAGGGCCTGATGTATGAAAACGGTCTTGGTCTAAAACTTTCTTGTTGCCCATAGCAACCAATTTAGAGCTCTGCTTTAATTTTCCACAGCACTATATAAAAGGGGAGCTCGGAAATTTGGTTTTCTAAGGGCAACAAAAACTTCTACACCCTAGACAGTTTTTCATACATCAGGCCCTGGTTGTTTTACATCATACTGCTTCACAGTCTACAAAGTGAAACTACTAGCAGTGCTTTGGGCAACAGCTTTTACAACTACATTACTTCTCACATGTGTGTTTCTGTATTTCTAAATATGAGATGTTAGAAAACATTTTCCCCCCTTAAAATTCTATGTATAGCATATAATGCCATCCCGAGCAGCTAATCTCCCAAACAAGAGCTCAGAGGAGAAGCAAAAACACATGAACATACAGAGAGAACATATACTGGACAATTGATTTATGCACATTTATTGAAAGTTTAGATATGCTAAAAAGTACTTGCCTTAAAGGTGTTTTTCAGCCCACGATGATTCACTGGCTGACAAACAGTCACTCTGCTCCCCTCAGGTTGTGGGTGGGTCCTCCGCATTTATTAGCATATATTAACTTCAAGCCATCTTCCGACAGAGCAGGAAAATTGTTCTCCTAACACAATTACAGATAAAGTCAAGCTTTCCAGTCCTCACAGTCACAACAAAACTTGATACTTTTCTTACTGCAGATAATGGTGCTAAACCTTGTAAGTTCACTCAGAAACCGTCCAAACATTCCGTGGGGGTGAGGTTACTCCTCTTCAGCTAATCATAGATAACAGGCTTTCTGGAAAGCAGGTTACCATAGAAACCTGTTGTGCAGTGAGAAAACCTGCTGAACTGTCTATTTGTTTTATGACTGAAGTAAAAATCTACTGACCAAAATATTTACAAAATGTTGTCTATAACAGTCCCTTTATGTAGTAAGCAAAATTCTTTTAATCTTTTTTTTCTCTAGCAGATCTGTGATGAGTGCAGCCATTCCTTCCCAGTGCTTTTTCCTCTGATCTGTAGCAAGAAGCTTCACAACTGAGCATGTACATAAAGTGCAGCACACATTCATTTCAATTAAGAGCTAGATGCTTATATAAGGAATAGAGCAGACCTTTACAGGACATTTCATTATTTTCACAAATTCTTATGAAAATATATTCAGCACATACTGCAATGAACTAACTGGACCAATTTATTAAATATTTTGGGAGTCAGAGTCGGTCTATTTTATTCCGACTCCGACTCCACCAAAATGGGCACCGACTCCGACTCCACGACTCCGACTCCACAGCCCTGACATTACGGTCATATCCAAGGAAGGAAAGGACCCCAATTTATGCTCGAGTTATAGACCAATCTCACTCATCAACACAGACGCCAAGTTACTTGCCAAATTAATCGCCATGAGGCTCGGACCTCTGCTGGGCTCCCTGATTAATACTGACCAGGTGGGGTTCGTCCCGTCCAGGGAGGCGAGAGACAACACCCTCAAAACATTTTCCCTCATCCATTTCGCTCGGTCCTCACGCCTTCCCTGCGCTCTTCTTTCCTTAGACGCGGAGAAGGCCTTCGACCGGGTGAACTGGTCATTCCTGTGGGGGGCCTTGCGGCATTTGGGACTCGGACCGGCTATGATGGGTAGGATTTTGGCTCTTTATCGCGACCCTACAGCCCAGATTCGGATTAATGGGGCTCTATCTCTTCCCTTTAAAATCTGTAATGGTACCAGACAGGGATGCCCGCTGTCCCCCCTGCTCTATGTTATTGCAATGGAGCACCTCCTACAAGCGATCAGGGCGGACCCCGCTATTCAGGGCATCAGGGTAGCTACGACTCACTTCAAATGCTCTGCGTTCGCGGATGATTTGCTCCTCTACGTCTCTCATCCTCTTACCTCATTGCCAGCAGTGTTTAGGGCCCTGCAGTGCTATGGCGCACTCAGCAACCATAAAATTAATATTGCTAAAAGTGTAGCTTTAAACCTGAATATTCCTGATGATGACTTACGTGCCTTGAAGTCGGCTTTCCCACTCACATGGTCCTCGTCCTCTTTCAAGTATCTGGGGATCCACATCCCCTCTAACTTAGAGAGGACTTTTGATCTCAATTTCTCCCCCCTGCTTGCCTCGATCGCTAACGACCTGTTGAAGTGGGACAGGAAAGACTTCACGTGGCTAGGGAGAATCAATGTCCTAAAAATGAACACGCTCCCCCGCCTACTCTACCTGTTTCAAGCAGTTCCGGTTCTGGTGCCTAAATCCTTTTTCACAGCATTGCATAAACTGGTGCGTGACTTTGTGTGGAGTCGCAGACACCCCAGAATAGCAAGAGCCACCCTTTCCAAACCCAAATTAGAGGGGGGGGTTAGCGCATCCTAATTTCCAACTCTATTACTTAGCAGCGGTTCTGGGTCGCACTCTCGATACCTTCCACAACTGGGACTCCAAGTGTTGGGTTCAAATGGAAGCACAAATGTTGGGTGTTTCTACGGCAGCCTTGCCTTGGCTACCAGTTGCTCTTTTACCTAAAAGGCTCCTCCGGGACATGCCTTTGGTGGCACAGACCTCTATTCGAGTTTGTAGGGCCTTCCCCTCCAAAATGACTTTGTTCCGCCCTGGGGGCCAACTTACCCCCTTGGTGGGGAACCCAGCCATACCTGAAGTGTTGTCCCTAGCCGCGCTCAGGCTATTAGGGGGGAGACCCTCATCTTCCACTTTTGGGAGTGTGCTCCTTCCGGATGCTCTGAGGTCATACCGGGACTTGACGGGAGATGCAACCACTACAACGTTCTCTAGGTTGAACTACTATCAACTACTGAGCATTTACTCGAAATACAAGAGTGACCTGGACCTACACAGGCCTTGCTCACCCTTCGAGTCCTGGTGTCTCTTGGAGTCTTCGGGAGAGCATGCTCTTTCCAGAGTGTATGGGCTCCTGAATGACCAAACCACAAACAAACTTCCTTTCCAGATCAGCTGGGAAAGAGAATTAGGTAGAGAGCTCCCCGAGGAAGTCTGGGAAAAAACTTTCTTTCTAATCCACAAAGCCACTATTTCAACTAAAGCGCTGGAACTAAACTATAAAGTAGTTTCCAGGTGGTACAGAGTCCCGTCCTTGCTTCACTCCCTCTACCCAGAGGTCTCTAGCACATGCTGGAGGTGTCTTGAAGAGGAGGGGACAATGTCCCATATATGGTGGGGATGCTCGATTCTTCAACCTTTTTGGGAAAGATTAGTGGAACTTACACAAGCCATAACTGGTTTGAGGATCGGGAATGACCCGGCCGTCCATTTACTCTTTGATCTGCCTCTCCCTTCCCGATCACTCAAGTCCCACCTCCTATCTTTTTTGCTCCTGGCTGCAAAGGCGATCATCCCCCGCCTTTGGCGCTCAACTGAATGTCCTACCATCTCATCTTGGTTCCAGGAGATCCATAGACTTCAATGCCTAGAGGAGTTTAGAAATGACTCCCCTCTGCAAACCAGGAAATTCTAGTCGACTTGGAGTGACTGGATCACCTTTTGCCAAACTGACCTCTACCGAACTTTCTCATGACCCGAAACTTTGGGCCTGCCCACCATACTCCCTTTACTCCCTTTATTCACGAGACTAGGCCTTGCCCGGCCGCTGTGACGCCCCTGTGGGTCTCTACCGGGCTCCGGACTGGACATCCCCTGTTGTGTGTTTGTATTGTTTCTGCCTCTGGCGGTTTTCTTTTTGTTTATGGTTCTTCTTTATTAGCTATGAGTTTTGTAAGGATTTCGACACCCTTATTCACATCTACTGACCCAATCGCCCCATTATTGGGATATAAACGGCTCGAAACTCAGCCAACGGCATTGGGAAATTGTTTTCTCCTCCTAATTTCGCCTCCCATGTCCCAGTCGACATAAAAGGTTTAGGAGGTTTACTATTTACTATTTACTTATGCTTGTACCATTATTGCCTATTAGCAGGTATTGATTATCTCGCTATTTCACACCTGTTGCTTCGTTTACTGATTATGAATATTATTATCAGCATATTACCTCGACACTGTCTTCTGTAACTTGTCATATTTGTTCAGTTTTTTTATACCCATGTATATCTCGAATGAAAACTCAATAAAAGTTTGAATAAGAAAAAAAAAAAAACAATTTCAGGGAATTAGGCCAAAAGCTCGAGGCAAGGACTTCCAAGGTAATAAGTAGCTGAAAAATTGGTGTAGAAAAGAGGGATTTGGGTTTTTGGAGAACTGAGCTGACTTCTGTCTTGGCTACAGACTCTATGCTAGGGACGGGCTGCACCTAAATGGGGAGGGTGTAGCTGTATTAGGGGACAAAATGGCCAGGAAGTTGGAGGAATATTTAAACTAGGGACTGTGTGGAAGGGTAACAACAAAGATAGCGTGCAAGATAGTGTAGATAGAGAGCTGGGAATTAGGAATAAATCAGGGGGTGGAGTGGAGGAAGGAGGTGTAGCTATAGTTACAAAGAAAACGGGGAGAAAGGAATAAAAACTGAAAAATCTCTAAATTGCATGCTGACCAATGCCAGGAGTTGACCAACAAAATAAATAAAATAAAAATTATTAATTGCTGAAGAAAAATATGACATTGTGGGAATAACTGAGACATAGCTGGGCGAGAGCTACGACTGGGCGGTTAACTTACAGGGTTACAGTCTATTTAGAAGAAATCGTAAACACTGGAGGGGGGAGAGGTGTCTGTCTCTATGTAAAATCCTGTCTGAAGCCAACACTGCGGGAAGATATAGAGACAGGAAACGAGCAGGTGGAATCATTATTGGTAGATATACATGGAGTTAATAACAATGATTAAATTCTACTAAGGGTCTGTTATAAGCCCCCAAATATAACAGAACCTATGGAAGATGTACTCATCAGGCAAATAGATAAGGCGGCTAATCAGAGTGAGGTTGTTATTATGGGCGACTTTAACTGCCCAGACATAAATTGGGAAACTGAAACCTGTAGCTCCCTTAAAGGAAGCAGGTTTTTGTCAATAACTAAAAATAATTACCTTTCCCAAATGGTGGAGGAACCGACTAGAGGAAAGGCCCTTCTAGACTTAATATTCACTAATAGACCTGACAGAGTTACAGAGGTTCAGGTTGAGGGGCATCTAGGAAATAGTGACTGTAATATAATAAATTTACATTTATCCTTCAATAGAGTTTTTTGTCGAGGAGCCACAAAAACACTGAATTTCAGGAAGGATATGTAGAAAAGAAAAAAGGAGAAAAGGGGGCGCACACTCGTGAAATATGTTAAAACAATATAAGGGGTGGGAGTAGAAAATTCATCACGAGTGGGTTGGGGGATATATTATAGGGGGCACAACGCTCAGAGGCACCTACATGGCTTTTTTGCACCGTAGCCCTTTAACCCGGCAGCCGCGGTTCCTTCAGTGGCGGAGTTCCTCTGAAACGGATACAACTATACACAAAATGGCGGATCCCGGCGCACGTGCAATCAAGGACGCCAGAGGTTCTGGCGAAGGAAAACTGTTTATTGTCTAAAAAAGCAAAGAGTTTATCCTTCGCTTGATTAAAACAAACTTTAAAGCCTAACGCGTTTCGCACCTTCTTTCACAGGCGCTTCATCAGAGGCAGGATACTGATACTGCGTTAGGCTTTTAAGTTTGTTTTAATCAAGCGAAGGATAAACCCTTTGCCTTTTTAGACAATAAACAGTTTTCCTTCGCCAAAACCTCTGGCGTCCTTGATTCCATGTGCGCCGGGATCTGCCATTTTGTCTATAGTTGAATTTCAGGAAGGATAATTTTAGAGAGGCTCTAAACCGTATTGACTGGGGCAAGGTGTTTAAAAATGGCAGAACAAATAATAAATGGGATATTTTTAAAAACATCTTGCGTGCCCACTGTGAAAGGTACATACCTTATGGTAATAAAAGAATTAGAAACAGGAAAAACCCAATGTGGATCAACAGGGATGTAAAAGAGGCAATAAATAACAAAAAGAAAGCGTTTCAATTACTAAAACAGGAGGGCTGTGAAGAAGCACTTAAAAATATAAGGATAAAAAGGCAGGAAAGCTGGAAACAGACACATTGCCATATACAGTAAACTAATCCCAAAATATTTTTTAACTATATAAATAGTAAAAAAAAATGTAAACAGAAAATGTTGGCCCCCTGAAAAGCAGTGAGGGAGATATTGTAGAGGAAGATGAGATTAAAGCAAACCTATTAAACAATTTTTTCTCCACTGTTTTTACCGAGGAGGATGACCTTCCTGTTGAGCAGAGGGATGAGGTAAACTCAAACTTAAATGTTTCTTGTCTAACCCAGGAAGAAGTGCAGCTACGTCTTAAGAAGATTAAAATAGATGAATTCCCAGGTCCTGATGGCATACACCCACGTGTCCTAAGGGAGTTAAGTAATGTCATTGATAGGCCCCTATTCTTAATATTTATGGACTGTCTAATAACGGGGTATGTCCCAAAGGATTGGAGCATAGCAAATGTGGTGCTAATATTCAAAAAGGGGTCAATAAGTGATCCAGGAAACTATAGGCCGGTAAGTTTAACCTCTGTTGTGGGTAAAATGTTTGAAGGATTTCTAAGAGATGCTATCCTGGAGTATCTCACTGAAAATAAATGTATAATGCCGTTCCAGCATGGGTTTATGAAGGATCGGTCCTGTCAGACTAATCTCATCAACTTCTATGAGGAGGTTAGTTCTAGACTGGATCGGGGTGAGGCACTGGATGTCATATATCTAGATTTCTCTAAAGCATTTGATACTGTGCCACATAAAAGTTTGGTACCGAATACACTCGAGTATAAGCCGACCCGAGTATAAGCTGAGGCACCTACTTTTGCCCCAAAAAACGGGAAAACTTATTGACTCGAGTATAAGCCTAGGGTAGAAAATGCAGCGGCTATTGGTAAATTTTAAAAAATAAAAATGGATACCAATAAAATTACATAAGCAGTTTAATGTCCCCCATAGGCAGTTATAGGCAGATATATGGCCCCATAGGCAGGTATATGTCCCAAAAGGCATGTATATGTCCCAATAGGCAGGTATATGGCCAAATAGGGCCATAGGTATGTAATAGGCAGTTATATGTTCCCCATAAGCAGATTATAGGCAGGTATATGGCCCCATACGCAGGTAATAGGCAGGTATATGGCCCCATAGGCAGGTATAGGGCAGGCTCTAGGCAGGTATAGGGCAGGCTGTAGGCAGGTATAGGGCAGGCTGTAGGCAGGTATATGGCAGGCTGTGGGCAGGCTGTAGGCAGGTATAGGGCAGGTTGTAGGCAGTTTAAAAAAATAAACAAACAAACACCTGGCTCCCCGCTGCTCCGTCTCCCTCGCCGCTCCGCCTCCTCGCTGTCCGGCCTCCCGAGGCTCTCCTCAGTCTCGGGGCACAGGCAGGGTGATGTCATCAGGCCGCGCACGCAGTGTGACGACACATGCTGCGTGTGCCGGAAACTCCGGACGGCCGCGAGTTTGCGGCCGCCCGGAGTTCACTGCGGAGCAGGGAGCGCTTGCTCTCTGACCCGCAGTGGTATCTCTTCACCTGTATGCGCTCCGGAGGAGTCGCATACAGGTGAAGGGATCGCTGACAGTGCCCAGACCACCGCAGCGCCCGGACACTGTGCGCTCACTCGGCCTTCAGTTATATGCGCTCCCTGAGGAGCCGCATATAACTGAAGCGTCCCTGTCGGTGCACGGGCCATCGCAGTGCCCGATAGCCGACAGTGACTCGAGTATAAGCCGAGGGGAGAGTCTACCGCACATTTTTTGTGCAGAAAAACTCGGCTTATACTCGAGTATATACGGTAAGTAAAATGAGAACACCTTGACTGGAGGAAAATGTGTACAAGTGGGTAAATAACTGGCTCAGTGATACACAGTAGAATATCGATCTTTGCAGATAATACTAAGCTCTTTAAAGTAATCAACACAATGGAGGATAATGTGTTATTACAGAGGGGTCTGGGTAAGTTGGAGGCCTGGGCAGAGAAATGGCAGATGAGGTTTAACACAGATAAATGCAAGGTTATGCACATGAGGAGGAAAAATCCATTAAATGACTTACATGTTAAATGGAAAAACGCTGGGTAAAAGTGACATGGAGAAGGACTTGGGAGTCTCACCTCGTGGAGTATCCTTGATCATGAGGAAGGTGAGAGATCAGCCTAAAGCTATAAAAGGGAAACTTGTTAATGATTTTAAGGCAGTTGGGACCGCAGTCACCAAGAAAACCATTGGTAACACATTACACCGTAATGGTTTAAAATCTTGCAGTGCTCACAATGTCCCCTTGGTCAAGAAGGCACATGTGCAGGCCCGTCTGAAGTTTGCCAATGAATGAACACTTGGATGATTCTGTGAGTGATTGGGAGAAGATGCTGCATTAGCTGAACTTGCCATGTTTGGAGGGAGAGAAAAGCTGCCTATGAGCCAAAGAACACTGTCCCACTGTCAAGCATGGAGGCGGAAACATTATGTTTTGGGGGTGTTTCTCCGTTAAGGGAACAGGACTACGTCACCACATCAATGGGAGAATGGATGAGTAACAATCTCCTTCCCTCTGCCAGGACTTTAAAAATGGGTCATGGCTGGGTCTCCCAGCAAGACAATGATTCAAAACATACAGTCAAGCCAACAAAGGAGTGGCTTAAAAAGATGCACATTAAGGTCATGGATTTAGAGATGATCTCCAAAGAGGAGTGGACCAAAATTCCTCCTGACATGTGTGCAAACCTCATCATCAACTACAAAAAGACATCTGACTGCTGTGCTTGCCAATAAGGCTTTTGCCACCAAGTGTTAAGTCTTGTTTGCCAGGGGGGTCAAATACTTATTTCTCACTGCAAAATGCAAGTAAATTAATATAATTTATACAATGTGATTTTCTGGATTTTATTTTGGACATTCTATCTCGCAATGTTAAAATTAACCAAGCCTTAAAATTATAGTCTGTTCGTGTCTTTGTCAGTGGGTAAACTTACACAATCAGCAAGGGATCAAATAATTATTTCCTTCATTGTAAGGATGAAGGATATGTCAGATGGAAAATCCCCAAGAGAAGGTGAGAAGAAATAATGTTGATATGGGTTGCATATGGACTGGACGTGGAGAACGGGAAGATGATGTTCTAAGAGGTGAAAGCTGCAGAGGGAGTAAAGTGTGGAAAGGCCCCATCACCTGTTTTATTGTCCTCAGAAGGAGTGATGTGTTCTGCTTTTGCACAGGTCGCACACCCTGAGACAGGCCTTGACTATTACTGTCCACTAAGACAACTTCAGGATTTTAGGTCCTAATTCTGATAGTGGAGGAAAAGAGTGAGGTAGGAGGCTTTAAAACCCCACTTATGTTCTGAAGAGGATTCCTTTCTTGTCCTGCAGGACTCAGAAGTGATCGGAGCCAGCAGTGGCTCTGGGATTCCTCTCTCTTAGACAAGTCTCTGAATCTTAGTGGGTAGATGTTCTTGGGTATTCAAAACCCCTTTCATTTTTAGTGGTCAGTGCTGTATAAAGAGTTGTTCCTCTGTCCTTCAGCCTCCGGAGCCTCAGAGCTCTTTCTGGTGGGTGAGTGACTTCTGTTCTTTAGCATAATAATCATTGAAATGGTTGCACACTTTTAGGTAGTATTTAAAGTGAAAGGTCACCTCTGACCACTGGCTGCTGCTGCTGTCAATAAGGAGTTTACGATACCCAGGGCCAAGTGATCACCAGCGCTATGTATATTATTCATAATAATTATATATCAGAAAGAAACCTTTAACCAGCTTCCCCTCTCCTCCCTGACCATTCTGCTCATCCCCCTTCCCTAAGGACAACAACACATTCTCCCATAAGCCCCTGGGGCTCTGTCCAATCTCACTGTTTGGGACCCCAAAATATGTCATGGACACTCTGTGTAATAGTTCCTTTAGAAGGAACCATTTGGGGAACATATTAGTGGACACATTCATGATTTGATGTGACAGTATATAGAATTACAGTATGTACAGTGTTGTATAGATCAGCGGTTTGTATTTGATGTACACCGTGTGGTACACAGATCCTGCATTTATTTCATCATAAAATATAAGATCTTCTGGAATAACAGAGAGATTAATCTTGGTGTAGAAATGACCGAACTTTTTTTGTATGGAATATACTTTTTATAAAGCTTGAGCTATGGGTAGGGGCCAGGCACTAATAGCTTGTGGAGGACACTGCTACACAACCTTTAGCCTGCACCTTCTTCAGTTCCTCCAGCACCCCCATATCAGTGATGGCGGTAACAATATTTTGTGTCTTTTCCCAGCATAAAAGGTAGAAAAATATATATAAGATGATCCAACCTTACACTGGCCCCCACATGTAGTAATATGTATGCTGCTGCACACCTGTTTACACAATTGCAGTAACGTAGAGAGTACTGCATGCAGCGAAACCAACACTATCCAGGCTGCAAATATGAGTGTTTGAGTTCTAAGCAGCGCCAGTCAGTACCAGCTTGGAACATTTCCCCACCCATCCATATCCTGGTGGGCTGTGGAGTCGGCAAGCCAAGCCCCGACTCCGACTCCTCAATTTTCCAAACCTCCGACTCCTGACTCCCTCATACATGGCGCATGTTTAAGTGATAACTTTAATGAAGTAAAATGGTAACATCAAGCTGATTATCACCTTATGATATAATAATCAAGCTATTTAGGTAGAACAAACACTGACAAGCAAAAGGGTAACAATGTTTTGATCTTTTGAACACTTGTGGGTAGAGTTGAAGAAAAAGCTGTATTTGTATCCAAGTCCAGTCTGCACCAACAATGGGAATGTGTAGAAGAGACATGGGATCAGATTTTGGTCAAGACCTGCTTGAATCTGATTCAGAGCCAATAGGATTCAGGCAGTATTGAAAACCAAAGGTGGATTTCCCAAATACTAACAAAATAATAAAAATTAACATTTTTATTTTAGGAGCAAAACAGTAACAATGCAGTTACAAGAAAGATTCTGCAGAACTAAGCAGATGCTAAATACTTGCAAGTCAAATTTATGTATAAGATATGTAAGATGACTGTATATAAAATTACAGTAGCCTCATGTACAAAGCTGTAGTGGATGGTGAGATATGGACCCTGAAAGTCTCACAAGTTCAAAACATTGTTACCATTTTGCTTGTCAGTGTAAAATATATTTATTGGATATGACTTTAGAACACAAAAAAATTGTAAATATGCAAAACACTGCAGGAACATTTGTGAAGTCTGAATTTGTTCCGAGAAATAGTATTGCCTCCATCAGATCCTGCATACATGACCTCACATCTGATCTCATTATTTCCAGGCTGGAGAACATCCTCTCTACACTAACTTGGGTTGGGGGCAAAGTGGTGACCACAAGGGCAACATCTCTAACAATGTCAGGGTATAAAGGAATTGCCTCCAGCACAGTCAGTTTTGATGAATGGTTGAACTCTTCTACTTCTTTGAAAGCAAGTGAAAAATTTAGCTGAAATCTTTTTCCTGTGGGAGCAGAATCTTTCCCCCCTGGGGCAGCGCTTTGCCTGCTCCATGTCATCAATTACACTCCTTATGTGATAAGGCTGAAGATATGGAAGCATTAGCACCGGACGGACCCAATTGCCCTTTTCACTGCATCAAACTAACTGGACCAACTTATTATATATTTTGGGAGTCGGAGTCAGTCCATTTTATGATGACTCCAACTCTGGCAAAATAGGCACCGACTCCACAGCCCTGGTGGCTGCTGTATATCAAAAGCAAAGGGCAGCTACAAAAAAAAGGAAAAACCTTTCACTCCTTTAGGGGTATTTGTTGGCCCATGTTCACATGATATTGCCCTGTAACACTGCAGTATTTTCAAAAGCTGTAGAGGGCGGACACTCTGCAATGTATACCTC
Organism: Phyllomedusa bahiana; assembly: GCA_025379985.1. NCBI lineage: Eukaryota > Metazoa > Chordata > Amphibia > Anura > Hylidae > Phyllomedusa > Phyllomedusa bahiana. The sequence goes on along the minus strand of JAODAL010004394.1, from coordinate 112,671 downwards.
CCATATATTGTAAGTGTCCGTCCTCAGGCACCTCCCGTCTGCTGCATATTGTCTGCCCCCACCCAAAGCTGGCCCCTGCCGTCACACTGCTCACGATGGCTCTCATGTCACCTGTCACCACCCACAGCACCTCCCGTAGTATGGGAGGTGCTCTGGGCGGTGACGTGAGGCATCGCAAGCAGCGCGATGGCAGGGGCCAGCTTAATTAGAGATCGCAGCGTCGACTGCCGATACATTACTACATATCGACGATCGGCGGCGGATGGCAGCGGCGGGCCGGATTTGGCCCGCGGGCCATAGTTTGAGGACCCCTGATCCAGACCATGGACAGAGGAAGACAGGTGCACGGTTTGGTGAGGATTCAATGCAGGTACACTGCAGGAAAGGGAGAGTGATAGCAATAACCCTCACTAACTAACGGTTCTTAATGCTATCTCTGAAAATCTCTCACAAATAGCTGCACCGCCGTCTCTGTTATTGCAACAGCCTGACACAATTGAACTGTCAATACACAGGACAGAGCAATCCCATACAGCAGCACTAGACAAGATCCATACTTCTTGCTACACAGGAGACGTGAACATGAGACAAACAGAGCTTCGGCTATCAACCTCTCTCACGCAGCCAAGCCAAGAACTTATAGAGAGACTAACAATCAATCTTCTGCTAACACTGAACTGCAAACACATGTGAGTAGTTGTCTTGCAACCACTATAAGCAAAGCACACAAGCTGGTCAAAAGATAAGCCTAATTGACTGCTGCTCACCACACCATTGATGGTAACAAGTGACTGCTGCCTACAGCACTGATCATAACAGTCCTTCTATAATTCTTTGCTTACCTAGATAGAGTAGTGACAAGCAGACTACTAGTACATGAACTTAAGAAGATGCTGGCTTTTATGCTGTAATAACAAACTGCAAATGAACAGCCCAGTGGCCAAACATTACAATCTAATGGTCCTTACTCAAACGTCTGGTGTAAAAGTACTGCTTTGCTAACACTGCAGTAATCGATTCATTTAATTTTGCTACATGCCTGCAATATTTATGGACATATTTATATAGAAATGTTATAAAATATCAATATAACTTTCAACTATTATAGTAATTAAAAGTAATAAAATCTGTATTATTTTTCACAGGTGAATGTACCAGGAGTTCAGAGGGACATCTACTGTTGTCAGCTTTTAAAGCAAATGATGGAGGTATCACACAAGATACATTTGAACAGCATGCTGTTCTCTCTGATGTACCCTCACCCATTCCCACCAGAGATTTGTCATCTGTTTCTTTTAAACAGGTGCTACCTTCTGATTTTCCACAGACTGTTGTGCAAAATAAAAATTACAGAAGGAGTGTTGAACATCAAAAAAATCAAACATTTTCATGTTCAGAATGTGGGAAATGTTTTACTGAAAAATCATATCTTGATCGCCATGAAAGAACTCACACAGGAGAGAAGCCATTTTCATGTTCAGAATGTGGGAAATGTTTTACTCTTAAATCAAGTCTTGATAAACATCAACGATCTCACATGGAAGAGAAGCCATTTTCATGTTCAGAATGTGGGAAGTGCTTTACTTACAAATATTATTTTGATGTTCATAAAAGAACTCACACAGGTGAGAAGCCATTTTCATGTTCAGAATGTGGCAAATGTTTTACTCAAAAATCACATCTTGATCACCATGAAAGAACTCACACAGGAGAGAAGCCGTTTTCATGTTCAGAATGTGGGAAATGTTTTACTCATAAATCAGGTCTTGATAAACATCAAAGAACTCACACAGGAGAGAAGCCATTTTCATGTTCTGAATGTGGGAAATGTTTTACTCAAAAAACAGGTCTTGATAAACATAAAAAAACTCACTCAGGAGAGAAGCAATTTTCATGTTCAAAATGTGGCAAATGTTTTACTCATAAATCAAGTTTTGATAAACATCAAAAAGCTCACACAGCAGATAAGCCATTTTCATGTTCAGAATGTGGCAAATGTTTTACTCAGCAATATAATCTTGTTGTACATCAAAGAACACACACGGGAGAAAAACCATTTTCTTGTTTAGAATGTGGCAAATGTTTTACTCATAAATCAAGTCTTGATAAACATGAAAGAACTCACACAGGAGAAAAGCCATTTTCATGTTCAGAATGTGGCAAATGTTTTACTCAGAAATCAGTTCATGATATACATCAAAGAACTCACACAGGAGAGAAACCATTTTCATGTTGAGAATGTGGCAAATGTTTTAATAAGAAATCAAATCTTGTTGAACATCTAAGAAATCACACAGGAGAGAAGCCATTTTCATGTTCAGAATGTGGCAAATATTTTACTAAGAAATCGGATCGTGATACACATCAAAGAACTCACACAGGAGAGAAGCCGTTTTCATGTTCAGAATGTGGCAAATGTTTTACGCAGAAATCACATCTTTATGAACATCAAAGAACTCATACAGGAGAAAAGCAATTTTCATGTTCAGAATGTGTCAACTGTTTTTATAAGAAATCTGATTATGTTACACATCAAAGAACACACACAGGAGAGAAGCCATTTTCATGTTCAGAATGTGGCAAATGTTTTACTCAGAAATCACATCTTTATGAACATCAAAGAACTCACACAGAAGTGAAACCATTTTCATGTTCTGAATGTGGCAAATGTTTTTATACGAAATCGGATCATGTTACACATCAAAGAACTCACACAGGAGAGAAGCCATTTTCATGTTCAGATTGTGGCAAATGTTTTACTAGGAAATCAAATCTTGTTGAACATCAAAGAAATCATACAGGAGAGAAGCCATTTTCGTGTTCAAAATGTGGCAAATGTTTTACTAAGAAATTAATTCTTATAAAGACATCAGCCATGTCACTCAAGAGAGAAGCCATTTTCATATTAAGAATATAGCAAATGAGAATACCCATCCCCTGCTGACCATACCTGTCTTACTAAGCTCCTTTTTGTTGCTAGAAAAACAATTGCTCACTTTTGGATGTCTAGGCATACCCCTAATATACAGGACTGGATTCATTCTGTAAATGCTATTTTCCCTGATACAAAATATATCTACTTACATCATTGCTGTCTTGATAAGTGTTTGAAGTTTTGGAAGAATTGGCTGAAACACTCCGCCCCACCTCTCTAGTTTATTCCTTGCCTGGGTTAGACTACGTTAAATTTACTTCACTTGATTCTGACTAGATTTGAGAGGAGTTTCCTTGTCTTGCTTATATTGGGCCTCCTTGAATTACATTAGGTACGGAAAGTATTCAGATCCCTTTACATTTTTCACTCTTTATTTCATTGCACCCATTTAGTTAGATCCAAAAAGGTCATTTTTTGCTGATTATTGTACACTCTGCACCCCCCCCCCCCCCCATCTTGATAGAAACAAAACAGAAATGTAGATTTTTTTTCAAATTTACCTAACAAGAAAAACTGAAATAGGACATGGTCTTAAAGGGAATGTGTCACCAAAAATACTTATTGTTTAACTCACATTTTTATGTTCAACACATTTGTTTAATAATTTTTGGTAATTTTTTTTTTTCATTTTCCATATCACTTTCAGTATTTTTTTTATAATTCTTAAGTCCTGCAGTTTTCACTTTGGCCACTAAGGCTAATAATAGTCTGACACTTCCTGTACAGAAAGATTCTCAGTTGTCTGCTCATTATCAGCACAAATAGGGTCGAACTGAAAGGAGACACCAGTGTGAACAGATAACACAGGATCCACCAGTCACAAGAGGAGACAGTTACAGTTCACCCTTTCACCTCCCTGCACAGTGACTTCTTCCCAGGTTATAGAGCAGGACTAGAAAACTCTCCTATAGAAGTGAATGGGATTGAGTCAGTCTTAAGTCTCCTATGTGCATGAAGCTACTGTAAAGCATCTCTCTGACTGCTGTTAAAGCAGTGCAAACAAGGCCTAGTGGCCAAAGTGAAAACTGCAAGACTTAAGAATTATTAAAAAAAATATTGAAAGTGATATTAAAAATTTAAAAAAAATAACCAAAAATTCCTAAAAAAATGTGTTTAACATAAAAATGGGACTTAAACAATGACTCATTTTTGATGACATATTCCCTTTAAGTATTTAGACCCTTTGCTCAGTATTGAGTGGAAACACCCCTTTGAGCTAGTACAGCCATGAGTCTTCTTGGGAATGATTTTTCACAACTGGATTTGAGGAATCCTCTGCAATTCTTTCTTGCAGATCCTCTCCAGTTCCCTCAGGTTTGACAGTGAACGCTGGTGGACAGCCATTTTCAAGTTTCTCCAGAGATGCTCAATTGGGTTTAGGTCAGGGATTTGGCTGGGCTAGTCAAGAATGGTCACAGAGTTATTCTGAAGCCACTGCTTTGTTATTTTAGGGTCATTGTCTTGTTGGAAGATGAACCCTTGGCCCAGTCTGAGGTCTAGAGCGTCTGGAAGAGGTTTTCCTCCAGGATATCTCTGTACTTGGCCGCATTCATCTTTCCTTCAATTGCAACCAGTTGTCCTGCAGCTGAAAAACACCCCCATAGCATGATGCTTCCACCACCATGTTTCACTGTTGGGATTGGTTTGGGCAGGTAATGAGCAGTGCCTGGTTTTCTCCACACAAACATCTTAGAATTAACACCAAAAAGGTAAATCTTCTTCTCATCAGATCAGAGAATCTTATTTCTCATAGTCTGGGAGTCCTTCATGGGTTTTTTTTGCAAACTGTCCGCGGCTTTCATATGTCTTGCACTGAGGAGAGGCTTCTGTCGGCACACTCTGCCAAAAATCCCCGACTAGTGGAGGGCTGCAGTGATAGTTGACTTTGTGGAACTTTCTCCCATGTCTATACTGCATCTCTGGAGCTCAGCCACAGTGATCTTGGGGTTCTTCTTTACCTTTCTCACCAAGGCTCTTCTCCCACGATTGCTTAGTTTTGCAGGATGGTCGTCTCAAACTTCTTCCATTTTAAGATTATGCAGGCCACTATGCACTTAGGAGCCTTGAGTGTTGCAGAAATTCTTTTGTAACCTTGGCCAGATCTGTGCCGTGACACAATTATGTCTCTGAGCTCCTTGGGCAGTTCCTTAGACCTCATGATCCTCATGTGCTCTGACATGCACCGTGAGCTGTGAGATCTCGTATAGACAGCTGTGTGCCTTTCCTAATCAGGTCCAATCAGTAAAACAGAGCTGGACTTCAATGAAGGAGTAGAACTATCTCAAGGAGGATCAGAAGGAAATGGACAGCATGTGAGTTTAAATTTTGAGTGTCACAGCAAAGGGTCTGAATACTTATGACCATGTGATATTTCAGCTTCTCTTGTTTAATGAATTTGCTAAAATATCTACATTTCTGGTTTTTTTCTTTCAAGATGGGGGGGGGGGGGGCAGAGTGTACATTAATGAGCCAAAAAATAAACTTTTTGCATCTTACCAGATGGCTGCAATGAAACAAAGAGTGTAAAATTTAAAGGGGTCTGAATTCTTTCTGTACCCACTGTATGTTTCTACCCCTATGCCCTCTTCTGTGCTTACCTCTGGCCCCTCCTGCCCACTAGACATATGGATCCTTTACCTCTATAGAATCTCCATGGGTGCCCTATACAGAGGAAGGACAAAACACATACATTTTTATTGTATAAAAATTATGGGCCTCATGTATGAAAACTGTCTAGGTCTAAGACTTTCTTTGTTGTCCATTGCAACTAGTGTTGATCGAACCATTCGAGAAAAGTTAAGATCCATTTCAAATATATGTTTGCTTGCTTCAAATTATTTTGATTAAAGATAATTTCATTTTTCACTTTGGGTGTAGAGTTCTCGTATAACAGACAGTTACCAAATCTCCCATAGAAAGAAATGTATTTGAAGTTTTGGTTGTTTGCTGTAAATTATTCTGATTGAAGAAAAATAAATTTTTGCAGTTTTTGGAGTTCAGTAATTGTATAACATACCGTCTACAAATCTCCTATACAAAGAAATATATTTTAATAGTGGTTGGTTGCTGAAAATGGAACTGAGTGGAGAAAAGTTCATTTTTGGCAGTTTTGGGGTTGAAATACCTTTAAATATACCATGTGTTATTGTCATACAGATATATATCCAGGAAATAAGAGTTCTTTCTGTCGCTAAATCTTACTCGATGCCAAAAGGTGTAATTTTGCCAGAATAAGTGTTTGGTGATAAATTTTCTACATGGTGAAATTGTGGTGGCAAGCAAGAACATCCCAACAGGTAACATGAGGTTCAATCTGGCTGGGGCTAGTTATAGGGGGGTGCAGTGAGCGGGTTTGGCAGCCGCTACGGGGCTCTGAATTCTGAGGGGGCCCAAAAGCCTCTTTGACACATGGTATTGGTAGCGGCACATGGTAACTGTCAGGAGTGCAAATGGTGCAGTACTTCTGTCAGGGGCCCTAATCAAAAAGAGTCCACTGATAAAGTAAAAAAATAGGAATCAGTAATGGGTGGGGGCCCCATTTGATTTAGCTGTATGGGGCCCTGAATCAGTTAATAGATCACTGATGGCAGCACCCTTGGAGGGGGAGAGTGAAGTTGGGGCCGTTTCACTTTTTGCACCAGGGCCCAGAACTTGAATTTAGGCCTCTGCAGGCTGGACTAGATTAGACGGCATTACCATTGGTGGCAGGAAGAACAAGTCAATGGGAAACATTGAGGTTCAGGATAACATGATTTAGTACATTTGGTGGTAGTACAGGTGGCGGCATTTAAAAAATAAAGATTTAGAGGGCTATAAGCAGGAGGAGTACGAGGTGTATGCAGTGCACATCAAGTTCATACAGAGTATATTTGCAAAATAAATATCAGCCGTAAGACTTGTAAAATCTAGCTGATGATCAGCAGTAGAATACATTTTGTGAAGCAGCAGGCACAGTAACTACAACATGCAGATGTATGTATTTTTTTTAAAAAAATTGTATTTCACATTGTCAGAAGACATGCTACAGTTTTACTGGTCAGTTGACATAGGCAACCGTGGCAACAAAATTGTCAAATTATCCACACTTGATTCATTTTATATAAATGATCAAACAATCCACATTTTCATGGGACAAAGACGTAAATATTTGTCATTTATCTCCCCACCAGCTGGCTGAATGTGTGTTTCCTAGATTAATGCTGGCTGCTGGGTAGGATAATTATAAAACTTCCCATGGCGTGGTCGAGCAAGCACAAGCCAGTTCATCTGGTATGGACACTCAGAAGTTGAATGTGTCCAGACTGAAGATACCAAAAATATCAAATGTTGAGCCACAATAGTCATTGACCATGGTCTTAAGTGCACCTTTGTGTGTCTGAATGCTGCCCTGTAATCTGGTGCAGTGATGGTGAAGGTGGTAAAAAACGACTTGCCAAATGTCACCAGTAGTGTTCTGCCACATTTGCCTGCTGCGGCTATTTTGCCACTCTACTGCTGGCGCATTGCGATTCAGTTGTTCACCGTGACATTAGAATGTGAAGAAGACACAAAAGATGTCTCCAGTTGGTCAGTGAGCACGGTCTCAAAATCCTGCATTTTACTGTCAATTTCCATGGGTGGAAGGAAATTGCTCACTTTTGTCTTGTAACTTGGATCAAGGAGGGTGGCCACCCAGTAATTGCTTTTTTTTAGAGGGAAATCTAACACCAGGGGATTCTTTTTTTTTATTAGGATAGAAAAATTTATACACAAGACAATATGGGTGCAGAGAACAGTGAAAATGTTAAGACAAATAAAAAATTTCATCAATGTCAGCCAGTATAGCAACACTGGGCTGTGCCAACCCCACGCCATGTCAGGGAATCCACTAGTAAGATAGCAGGAGGCATTAGGTCACAAAGAACGGGAAAAAAATGTAAAAAAATGTACGCATTGGTCCATTTTGTCAGAAAAAAAACTGGGCTCACGCCCCTCTCCTCTCGCTCAGGTACCACCTCATCGCAATTCCTAGACGACTGACAACTGCATATAATGGGCATAGCATTCCAAAATACTTACTACAATAATCAAAAGATGTGGTGGGATTCCCTCCTATTTTAAAAAGAAATGTGGTTTTCTAGAATAAAGACCAAAAAACCTGCATTTTCAAAATAACTGATAAAAATATTCATCTGAATTGTACAAGGGAGGTACAGGAACCACTGCTAAAAGATTTGAACAGATATATGTTATTCAGATTTGGATTCCTTGTCTCCTCCATTAGATGCTGGGGCTCTCATTACTTTTTGTTCTCCGTTTTCAGATGGCAGATCTTTCCAAAAGGTTTTCTTAGTTAGCTTCTCCGTTCAGTTCCTTTTTAAACCTTCGCTCCTGTTCTTTCCTTTGCTGAACTTTTTTGTCCCAATCAAGTTTGTCCTTTACTGCTGCCTTTTCCTTTTTGGCTTTGATCGGCTTTTTGCTGAAGCTGGTTTAGCTGACAACTGTACTGACTTCTCTTTGGCTCATCCTTGGCATCACCAGCATCAGCGGCATTGACCTTTCTCTTAGGCATGGCGATTGTTTTGTGCTTGCAGCGCTACTGGGAAAAAAAAACCCGTGTGGTTTCTGGCGAAGCTGGGCGTCAGGATTGAAATCCCTTCCCTCCCCATGCAGATGGAGTTCTCACATAGATCTAGCTCATTGCTCCGCATCTGCAAGCGGTTAATATGCTACAGCCGAGAGATAAAGTTCAAACTGGATATAATCCCTCCACCACTATATCTCGCTGATCATTTTTATTGCCTTGATGCATGGATCATGTTGCAGGTAATGTAGCATCCAAGCACTCATGTAGAGATGCTGCCGGGATCTCCCAAGCCTCGGGCACTAACAGGATCTTCCTCCTCTTCCTGTAATCTGTGTTAAACTCTTACCACTGTAGGGTAATCAATACCGATGGAGGTCCAACCCTCCCACCCTCCTCCTCCACTTCCTCACCTGACTGACCACCAATCCCTGGCTAGCCTCATGACTCTACTCTTGAGCTAACCTGTCAATCCTGCACTCTGCCCTCTACTCTAGAACTAACGCCTAAAGAAGACCTTACAAATGCGAAAACAGTCGGACCGTTCCTAACAGTCCTCTGGCGAGTAAGGCTCTGTGTCCGCATCCTCCTCCTCCATCTCTGCCGAGACCTGCTGCCACAGACTGCCTAACACTTTTTCCAGTAAAAATATAACCAGAATGATCATGCTGACAAGGGCATCGTTCCGACTGAGCATTTTGGTGCCAAGGATGGTGCAGAGATCCTTCACCGGACTCCACTATCTATGGGTCAACACCCCAAGGTCTGCACCACTTCTGGTCAGGCCATGCGACATTTCATACTGCATAATGGCATTACGCTGCTGCCACAATCGCTTGAGAATGTGGAGGATGGAATTCCAGCGTTTTGCCAAACCACATAATAGACGGTTGACGGGGATGCCCAGATGATGCTTCAATGCTGCTAGTCGTGCTTAAGCAGGGTGCAAATGCCGGAAGTGTGAGCTAAGACCGCGAGCTTTCCTCAGCAGACAGTCAAGACCCAGATAGCACTTGAGAAATTTCTGCACAACCAGGTTCATGACGTGTCTCCAAGACAAAATTTGACCTCTCCTGATGCCCAGCCTGTCAAGTTTGGGGATCTGAACTCTGAACCAACACCATCCCATCATGATGTGAATATTGTCATCCAGACCCATCACCAGAGGCACTGTCAACCACCAAACTCACCCATTGTGCCATCATTGAGATTACTGCCCCTTGACCGTCGGCTTACTAGTACATGGTGTCTGTAGACAATGCACTTTGGGTTGACAGACAGATGTCAGCCAATGCACAGGAGTATCTTTTCTGGCAACGAAATGCCTGCTCGGGATCTGATATTGGAGGCATGTCAGGGCCATGACGTGGCGGAACCCATCTGTGTCCACCAGGCAGAAAGGCAGCATTTCCAAGGCCAGCGGCCAGGCAATGCCAACAATCATGCTTTTTAGCTTTGGGGATGTTGGGTTAAATGTGTTTCTATATGCTCCCGACATCGACTGATGACTGCTGTACTCGTCTAATTTAGTCAAACCGGAACCTCCATGTTCTCGATGCCACCAATGGTACTGCCGCCTAATGTTGTCCAAATTGGAACCTCCATGTTCCTCATTGGCATGTTCACGCTGCCACCAATGGTACTGCAATCTTATCTAGTCCAGCCTGTAGAGGTGTAACCTGACATTCTTGGGCCCTAGTGCAAAAAGTGATAGAGGGCTCCTGCCAGTTACAATGTGCCATTTCCAATACCAGTGTCTTCTTATGTGTCAAAGGGGCCCCGTAGCAGCTGCACCTCCTATAGCTAAGCTGTCCTCATGGTTTTCAGTAAGCCATTAAAGGAATTAATTATATTAAGGCCCTCAATATTTTTTTCGTTTACTCTTTACAACCTCCATTTTCTTACAACAGAAGTTTTACCACGTATCCAGTTTACTGTTATGGATAGTAGTTCCAGCTTGTCCTCACCTGTATAGCTATAAAAATTAACCCGAACATCTTCTGCCATTGAGTTTAATGGGATCAACTCGACCGTCGAATCAATTTTTTAAAAAATCGAGTATCGATTCGATCTCCATTTTTTAGGGATTGTTCATCATTAATTGCAACCATTCAATGTTCCTATTTTACTTCATATAGTGCTCTGAAAAAAATTAAAGGACAGTGTTGAACGCTATGCGCAAGAAGGAAAGTCTTAGACCTTGACAGTTTTCATACATGTCCCTCTATATGTTTATTAAAATTTATCTTTCAAGTTTCTTACTCCAATTCAATGAGATCATAGTATGATGGGTCTGTGATTGCATTGTGACATTTGGGGGGGTGACATTAATACCTGTATTCATTTGTGACATACATTATTATGCTGTATTTGTGTGTAACATTTGCAACACTTGGATTTGAATGTTTTAATATTTTGTCTGATCAGATTGTCTTAATTCTGTGTATTGATCCTTTGAATAAACTTGATTTTGTTTTTAAAAAAGGAACATGGTAAATGTTTTACTCAGAAACCAAATCTTTCTGTTCATCAAACAACTCAGGAGTGAAGAAACCATTTTGATTTTTTTTTAAAATCACATCTTGTTATACATAACAGATCGATTGTGCACAGCCATCAAACTTACTAGAGGCTAACTTGAGCACAGCATGGACATAACAGCTTTCTCCAACCTTTCCATTAATTTCCCCTTTTAAATGTTCCAGTGTGAGAAACCTAAAAAATAAGAACCAGAATGAAGGAAATTCGTAGCATAAGCATAAATATATGTTCCTATATACATTATATCACTACTTACAAACACTGTTACTATCACATATTACTGCTGTGCTGAGTTACATTGCTAGGCTCACTGTTTGAAATCTACATGTCCCACAACAACCTGTTGAGCTGGAACGTCCCGCCTGCTCTTCACTGTGCCAGTACTGCTGCCATCTTGTATTATATCTTTTCATGGGATGAGGAGCAGAGCCTCTTCCAGGGTGTGGACACAGGTCAGGTAAATTAAGCTATGCAGGGTATTGCATCCAACAAAAAGGAGACTGTACAGGTATGTGGGTCCTGACATATACAAGCTGCACACTGACTACTTTACATTGTATCAAAGTGTCATATCTTCAATGTCTGATGAAAAGATATAATAAAATACTTACAATTATTTGAGGGATGCAATCACTTTCGTGAGAAACTGATTATACATACATACACATATGTGTATGCTTAAACCTTTGCACAATTGTGTCTGGTGGTCTGGTCGTCAAGCATGCAGACCATGTTGATTTAAACCCCACTTAAACAGGCCTGGAGGTGATTGGCATTCATCACCCGTTTCTGCAGTGGATTGTTTACAATAAAGCGTTTATAGTTATATAATAGACATGGACATAAAGTATATACTTACAGCTTTCATTTGAGGGTATCACCATCTTCTCTCAGCAAGCTCACAACCATTGGCATCCCAGTACATTCTCTCGCTTGTTCTCTTTTCCTACCATCTCTGACCCGCGTTCTTCAGTGTCCTCATTTGCACATTTGCAGGTTTCTACTTCCTCTCCCGTCTCCCTCTGCTGTCGCTGGTCCCCTCAGGGGTCAGTTCTTGGTCCACTCCCTCAATCTACACAGCCCCCCATTGGCCAAACCAATCATTAGATTTGGCTTCCAGTACCACTCTAACGCTGATGACACTCAATTATACACCTCTTTTCCCGAGAACCGTCACTCCTGCCCTGCAAACAAAACACCAGTGACTGCCAACTAAACCTCACCAAAAAACCAAACTTCTTGTTTATCCCCCCCCATCTACTATCCAAACCCCCATCTGCTATTCTCTCCTCAGTTGTGTTGCCAATCACCATAACTCCTAGGCCAGGCATGTCCCTGCTGTCTGGGGTTATTGCTAAGACTCTGATCTGACCTTCACCCCATAAAACCAATCACTTGCCCGCTCCTACACTCTGCACCTCAAGAACACTCCAGAAATCCGTCTTTTTCCTCACTGTGGAAACAACTCAAACTCTCATTGTTGCTCTTATTCATTCATCGTCTTGACTACTGTAACTCCTTGCTTATCGGGTCTCCCTCTCTGTAAACTCTCCCCTCTCCAATCTATCCTTAATGCAGCAGCCACTTTGTCTTTCTTTCCATCCTCTAAACTGATCGCCTCTACCCTGTGTCACTCGCTGCCACGGGTTGCCCATCCAGTGCAGAAAACAAGCATAAACGCATCACTTTCCACCCATAAAGCTCTCCACAGTGCTGCACAAACCCCCCATACAACTCCTCCGTTCATCTCAGTCTACAACCCTGCCCTCTCTCTCCGCTCAGCAAAAGAGATCAAACTACAGACTACAATCATCCGAACCTCCCATTGCCCGTCTTCAAGATTTTGCACGTGCTGCACCCATTTTTCTGGAACATCCCACCACGTTCCATTCAGGACAATCCCAGCCTTCGTAGTTTTAAGAGTGTCCTGAAAAACCATCTTCTCAGGCAGGCCTACCAAAAACACTAATTTATAACCCACACCTTCAATCACACACATTTCTGTCACCCCCCTACACTAGGGCAAATACAGTACTTAATCTGTATATAGATGTACAGTCATGGTGGCAGGTTCACCAAATTTTTATGTAAACATGGCTGGGCCATTGTAAATTTAGCACTTCTCCCCCTTTGTTTCCCCCAGGCACCCTCTTAGATTGTAAGCTCTTGGAGCAGGGCCCTCACACCTTGTGTCTCACCGTAAGTAGCTTTCACTGTGTAATGTCTGTCTTTTGTCTGTAATTATACCCTCTAATTGTAAAGTGCTGCAAAATTTGTTGGCGCTATATAAATAAAGATTATTATTATTATTAATTCTGGATCAAGGGTTTAGGAGTTTCAGCTCCTTAACATACGCCATCCTGTTTTTAAAGGGACCAAAAGTAATTGGACAAATTAAATAATTGTAAATAAAATTGTAATTTCTAATACTTGGTTGAAAACCCTTTGTTGGCAATGACTGTATGCAGTCTTGAACTCATGGATATCACCAGACTCTTTGTTTCCTCCCTTTTAATGCTCTGCCGGGCCTTTACTTCAGCGGTTTTCAGTTGCTGTGGCCTTTCTGTCTGAAGTTTAGTCTTTAATAAGGGAAATTCATGCTCAGTTGGATTGAGATCAGGTGACTGACTTGGCCATTCAAGAATATTCCACATCTTTTCTTTAATAAACTGCTGGATTGCTTTGGATTTGTTTAGGGTCATTGTCAATCTGTATTATGAAACTCTGACCAATCAGTTTGCTGCATTTGGCTGAATTTGAGCACACAGTATGTCTCTGAATACCTAAGCATTCATCTGGCTGCTTCTATCATGTGTCACATCATCAATAAACACTAGTGACCCGGCATTTTTATTAGGCTGAATATAGCTCGCCTGAACAACTGAGATAACAAAAGTGTTCTATTCATGCACTTTATGCTTTTGTTATTTGTTCCCTGCCTGTTGCAGGGTAGGTTGGGTTCATTCAATGTAAACTCTTGGGTACTTTCTCATATAACTTTATGGTCTTTGTTGGATGTTATGTAACTGCATGTGTATAGCCATGTTGTTGTCTGGCGATAATTGTTATGGAAGTGGCGGTTAGCCATATTGTGTAACGAATATGCTTATGTACCTTTTACTGATCCTTCAAATAAAAGTTTTATTTGTTAACCCCCTCCCCCCCCAAAAAAAAACCACTAGTGACCCAGTGCCACTGGCAGCCATGAATGCCCAAGCCATCACACTGCCTCCACCGTGTTTTACAGATTATGTGATATGCTTTGAATCATGAGCTGTAATACGCCTTCACCATACTTTTTTCTTTCCATCAGTCTGGGAGGAGTTTCTCGTGGTTTCATTTGTCCAAAGAATGTTCTTCCAGAACCGTGCTGGCATTTTTAGATTTTTTTTTTTTTAAGCAAAGTCCTATCTAGCCTTTTTATTCTTGAAGCTAATGAGTGGCTTGCACCGTGTAGTGAACCCTATGTATTTACTTTCATGCAGGTTTCTCTTTATGGTAGATTTGGATATTGATACACCTACATCCTAGAGGGTATTCAGAGACCTACTGTGTGTTCAAATCCAGCCAAGGGTTCACAAACAAACAGCAACTGAAAGGCCTGGCAGAGCATTAAAAAAGAGGGATCACAGGGTCTGGTGATGTCCATGAGTTCAAGACTTCAGGCAGTCATTGCCAACAAATAGTGTTGATCGAACTGTTTGAGAAAAGTTCAGTTCGAGTCGAACTTCTTGATTTTTTTCGAATGCAAACCGAATCGAACATTTTATGGTTTGTTCTAGTAAAGTTTGCATTTGACATGCACGTTCGACACGCCATTTTTAGTTACATTTTTAGCTGCTTCCTGCACTTTTGGTGGCTGTCCAGTTCACAGTGTACAGCGCATGACGCTAACCAGGGCTCTGGTGATGGTCAGGATGAGGAAGTGGAGGAGGATGAGGAGGCAGGGATGAACACCACCGGTACTGATTACCCTTCAGTGGTAAGAGGATGGCACAGATTACAAGAGGAGGAAGTTCCCGTTAGTTCCTCTTGACCTCGAGGTTTGGGAGATCCTGGCAG
This sequence comes from Phyllomedusa bahiana, assembly GCA_025379985.1. Classification (NCBI taxonomy): domain Eukaryota; kingdom Metazoa; phylum Chordata; class Amphibia; order Anura; family Hylidae; genus Phyllomedusa; species Phyllomedusa bahiana. Next base: position 97,570 of record JAODAL010004394.1, on the reverse strand, counting down.
CATCTCACACATGACTGCTCGGATGCTACATTACCTGCATGATCCACGCGTCAAGGCAATAGAAATGAACAACGATTACTGGGTGGCCACCCTCCTTGATCCACATTACAAGACAAAAGGGAGAAATTTTCTTCCACAGAAATTAACAGTAGAATGCAGGAATTTGAGACTGTGCTCATTGACCAACTTGAAACATCTTTTCCGTCTTCACATTCTAATGTCATGGTGGAACAATGTAAGCAACGTGGCAGCAGTAGAATGGCAAATAGCCGCAGCAGGCAGTGTGGCAAAATCCTACTGGGTGACATTTTGCAACCTCACCAACGCCTGCAAGGCAGGGCAGCATTTAGACACATAGAGACTGCCTTAAGACCATGGTCCGTGACTACCTGCAGCTCAACTTCTGGGTCTCCAAACTGGATGAATGGGAGCCGTGGAGACCAGGCGTTCAGGGAACACTGTGACATGGGGCTATTTTTTCGCCAATAATATCAGAAGCACGGGAGAGAGCATCAGCCTTGATGTTCTTCTATGCGGAATGGAAATGAATTAGGAAGTTGAATCGCGAAAACAACAGGGACCACCTGGCTTGGCACTTATTCAGACGTTGGGGCATCTGGAGTTACCGAAGATTTTTGTTGTTGGTGTAAATATCAATTGGATGGTGAGCTCCCTCCAGGAGGTGGCGCCATTCTTCCAATGCCAATTTGATATTCATCAACCCCCCGACCCCCGGGGTGAAATTTATTTTTGCTAAAAAAAAGTCTTAGAAAAGAAACCACACGTGAGGTTTTTGCCTTTGGCGCTTCTTTGTGTGAGGACTGCTCCTCCCCCACGGAATAGGCATCAACCTCTAAGGAGAAAGATAGATAATGTACAAGGTCTGATGGAAGAGGCACTTCTCCAATAAGCGATTATTGCGTAGACGTTTCAGCACCTGAAGCGCATGGATCCGATGAGACTCTTGGTGGGGCAAGAAAACCAGGAAGTCGCCCAGGTACACGTCAACACAGGTATACAATATGTCATTGACAGATTCCTGGAAGACCACTGAGACGTTGCACAGACCGAAGGGCATCACCAAGTACTCAAAGTGCCCATCCCGGGTGTTGAAAGCTGTCTTCCACTCTGCCCCCTCATGAATCCGAATGAATTGTGGCCCCTCTGCAAGTCCAATTTTTAAAAAAATTGGCTCCAGGGAAAAACTGGTAAAAAGAGTTCCTAAAAAAGGGAAAAGGGATAGGTTCTTCACGGTTATCTTGTTGAGGCCACAATAGTCTATACAGGGACATAGTGAACCATCCTTCTTCTCTACGAAAAAAACCCGGTCCGGCGGGGCAGGGGCTTGTGGATAAACCCTTTCTGAGGTTCTCTGTTGTAGGCCAAATAGCCTGAGTCCTGGTCGAATAGTGGGAGACCCCCCCCTGGGGGGGAAACTATTCCCCGGGCAGCAGGTCTATTGGACAGGTAGAAGGGTCTCAGCCTGTTTTCTGAAAAAATGTCAGCAGACTCTTGATATAAAGTGGACAGGCATGGCAGAGGCTTGAGGGGGATCAGTGGGAAGGGGGCGGTGCACCCCCTGGTTCTACAAACAGGAAATGGCAGTCTTGACCCCAGTAGGTGACTTCGCCCATCTTCCAATTAAGTGGGAGGCAATGCTTAGTCACCAGGGAACGTTCATTTCCGGGGGGCGGGAAATTTTAGGCTAAAACTCCGACAGAGGAGTCCCCTTTGTGCAGGTTTAATAGAGTGGTCTCAGCGGAAGAGGCACGGGCTGGTTCCTCAAAAATGTTGCGGAATTCGCTTAGAAATGTAGCGAGATTGGCCATGACAGGATCATCTCATTCTCAGAGAGGTCTAGCCTACATCAGGGCTTTCCAAGAAAGAAGACTGACCACAAAAGCCACTTCAGATCTTTCGGTAGGTAAATGACGACCATCCCGGTTTTTCCCTTTGCAGGGGGAAATGGGTGATTTTATGCCCCTGAAGGGCCCCGGGGGGCCCATCAAGTTTCGCCAGCATAGACAAACCTAGCTTAGCGCCAACGGACACCACAGGAGCTGATGACATAGAGGGAGCCACAGGAGATGGCTGTTGCTGTTGAGCGGTGATGAGCTTCTGCATCATAGCAGACAGCTGGTTGAGCTTCTGTTTCAAACCTGAGACTTAAGGGCCCCGAAGCTAGTAGGGGGCAGCAATGTTTTGGGAAAGGCACATTAGCAATCTTACTGGAGATAAAAGGGAGCGGTGGTAAACCATGCCAGTGAGCAGAATCTAGGTAAGTCCCGGTCAGGGGAAACCCTAACTAAAAGAAGCCTGGCCCAAACAAGCTTTTGGTGCCCCCCCCCCCCCCCTTCCCCCCATGAATATTTACCAGGACCTCTTGGTCTGCAAATTTCTAGGAAAACCCAAGGGGGAAAACCTCACCATAATTTTCACCTCACCAATAGCACTACTACATTTGGAACAAATTACACCACAAGAACACGACCACAAAATACCACCAAACAGTGACTGATTAGTACCCCTACACTATTACTGAATAAATATCTGTATACAAAGACCTTATTTCCCCCCATTAGTAACCAGTAGTGGTAACCCCGGTACTAGTGCCCTCAGATGTATATTACCACCAGGGCTGCCAATAGAAATTTTGGGGCCCCATACAGCCAAAGTGCCTGGGCCCCCTTTCCATGTCCCGCCCCAAACACACCCCTTCTCAGGCACCACCCCAAACATGCTCCTCCCAGGCACCACCCATTCACTGCTGTAGCCCGCCCCCTTCATGTCCTCATTATTTCCTAGTCTTTTGACGCTTTTCAGATGCTTTTCTTATTTCTCCGGGCCCCATACATATATACCAGTTGTACCCCCTGTACGGCGACCCTGATTACCACCACACAGTGACCATATAGTGGTAGACAAAAGTGTACACACAGGCTCTGCAGATTTATAAGTGATTACACTGCAGTTACATCTTGTGACTCACAGGTGGCTTTTCTCTGACAAGTCATTCACTTTTCCTTTTGTTCTGCATCCAGTCCAGACCGTCATGATGACTTCTCTGGGCCACCACTCATCCCTGCAGATTTAGAAACAAATATCTTAGAATCCTCACTTTTCCAGATCCTTCCTCACTGTCCCCCACCTCTGTACAAACATCCCATGGGTGGGAGAGCTGGTACAGGCCATAACTTAGAGGCCCAGTCACATAGAGGGGAGGGGAGGAACAGGATTCACCCCCTGGAGATTGTATTACAGTTATGGCCTGTAACCCTCATAATCATGTAACCAGGTAGAGCTGTTGTGGTTCAGGGGTACACCACATGACTACTGCTGTCCAAATTGAACACTGATTGCCGGCATGAAGAAATAAACCCAGACACAGAGCTGATATAAGTTCCTCCTCAGTGTGAAGCAGACCAGAAGAGAGAGCCTTTATTACAAATACAATTTTTTTTTTACAAACTGGCTTCAGGCGTGGCTAAGTTCCTTTGTTCTTGCAGTTTCAGGAATGGGCACTAGTTGATTGGTTTCCCAGATATGGTCATGGTTTCACCCAGGTCCATGCTGGCACATGGTGGGGAGTGGTTCAGGAAGCAGGCGCCATCTTGGAATATCTCTGCTGTTCACATAAGCTTATATGTGTAATAATGTTTTTTGCACCACAAAATTCATTACAAAAGCATTAGAAATATATGTTTCCCTTAACAATCCCCCCTAAAAACTTATTACACTCTGACTCTGAGTTTTGTTTCAAAATTGTTTCTTCCCCTAACCCAAAAATCTCCTGTGCCTGCCAAAGCCGGGCGGGTAATGGGTTGTGGATGCTTCACCAGGTTTGAGTCGAGCCACTCCTAGTGAGATTACCCCCCCCTTTGTAGTTGGGCTTTCCCAGCCCTGACAGGCCCCATACTCTTTCCCTTCTAATCAACTGGATCCTAATCTTGGTCACGCCCTTTAAATTCATTGTTGCTAAGTGCAGGAAAACAAAAAATTGGCCACGGTTATAGGCTGAAAACAAAAGTGAAAAAATAAAATAAAAATAGTTCTGTGTGTAAAAGATCTCTTTTTAGTCTGTAGAAGTCTTATCTCTTCATAGACTGTAAAACAACAAGAATTATAGGACTTGGGAAGGAGTGCAGACATCAGAGCCCCTTGGCTGTATCAATGCCGGTGCCAAATGGGGCGGTCAGTGATCAGTGCTTGGTGCAGACATGGCGATCAATACTGGCGCAGACGTGGCGGTCAACACTGGCGCAGACGTGGCGGTCAACACTGGCGCAGACGTGGCGGTCAACACTGGCGCAGACGTGGTGGTCAACACTGGCGCAGACGTGGTGGCTTGTGCAGGCATGGCGGTCAATGCATCAGCCCTTTTTGCGGTATCTTTTGTTGTCTGTGGCAGCTCCTGGCACCTTCGTATCCCTCATCTCAGTCTTCGCTCCTGGCCCCTTTGGCATGCTAAAGATGAACTTTGAAAACAATCTTGAATCCTTGCAGGTAATAAATTGTCCTGTAGAGTAAGTGGGGCCCTTTTCGGGGGTGGGGTGGACATGGCACTCTGTTTAATCTCAATCACATATACCCCAGTCACATAAGAGCAGTAGAATAACCTGCTCTCCTCCAGTTTGATCTTCAAAAACCCCTGCAGTGAAAAAAAATGTCCAGTAATAAAAATTAAAAATAATTAAAAAAGAAACTCGGGCACGTATTGGCCTTTGAAGCTTTCTGACACAGCTAGAATGTACTTCAGAATAATAAAACTTCTCATCACATGACAATCTAACTACTATGTAAATACGATTTCTTTTAAAACTCATATATTGGCATTTGGTTTTAATATCAACAAAAAAGCACAAAGAACAAAACAAATCAATCATCCTTCTTCTCACTCTGTAACATATAACATTCCCTATCACTAAACTTTCTAACAGCTCATTTTCTTATTTGTGTGATGCAATTATATATATATACACAAAATTTCCCATGATTTTCTTTCACAATTAACATTATCTGAAATTGGCCTAACCTGCCCTCCTCAGATCTGCTTTCATCTAATCTGTAACTGAATAAAACCCTTTAATGCTTTCTATGTCATATAAACATATAAACTCTCATACACCTCATATGAGCCTAAAGTTGGTCGCCTGTGTTTTTATCCTCCGATGGCTCATATGACTTTTAATAGAAACAAATTAACTAAACCTCTTATCATAAAATTTAAAATCTTGATCTTCAGCCCACAGTATTGTCTTAAACTCACTGCTTTTGCTAGGTAAACATGCTTTGTGTAGCCTTATCTGCAATTGCAAAAAATAAATAAGGAATTCAATGAATAGGGATTTACAGACAAAACAAACATTAATCAAACACAAACAAGGACAATGACCCAAATTCACATAATTGCACATTCTCCTCTCAAAAAAAGAAAAATTAACTCTTCATCAGCTGGAGCTCCAAACAAAAAGGAAAAAAATAAAACAAAAAAATGATTTCTAAAAAATTTGACTGCGGCAAGTAGTTTTTACTCTGGTTAAACCCAAAAACCTTTACTAAAAAGTAAATAGAGTGGTAAGTACTACCAAAAAAAAAAAAAAAAAAACAACTCAAAGTTAACTTTATATACCCCCGGGGCTTTATTTAAAAAAAAAAAAATATGATATCACTGAGGTCTTTCAATGAGATTTTCCAAACAACTAGAAATCCTTCTTTACTCCTGCAAATAAACAGACAATTTAATCACATCCCCAGACAGTTAAACATTTAGGGAAAGGGGAAAAAAGTATTTTTTTAGTTGGCCCTCCGTCGTGCCCTGCTGGAAACTGGGTATATCAAAAAAAAGCAACCCTGAAATAAAGTTCAAAAATAAAATGTGCACACAATGCAAGATATTAAAAATGAGCTCAAATAAATACCACCGTGGATTTTTTATTTTTTTTTTTAAATTTAGTTGTAACCCAATTTATAAAGACGTCAACCCAATATGTTACTCTTATAGTCAGAAATTTACCTTCACCATCAATCGACTTAAGGAATAATTAGTTCATTTTTCAAAACAAATATATCAGATTAACCACCTAAAATAAAAACACAAGGCATGTCAGTGACATTATAAAACAGTTTAAAATTTCCTATATTCAGTTCATTTAAAAAAAAGCAACCAATTGTAACCTTCCAGCTTTCCTGTAACTACATATCCCTGCAATATAAGGAGCTGCAAAACGTTCTCATATATTAATTTACCAAAGACAAGGCACATGCAAAATGATAAATTATACAATAGATGCAAACTATATACAAACTTATACTGATAAACCTTCCTTGGTCTAACATAAACCCCAGCTGATACCTCTGACACAACTATCTCGCTGCACCCTCTTATGGTAAGCTTAGGGGCGGAAGGGACAGGGTCAGATGACTCTACAGGTGATGAGGAAGTGACTTGGAGTTGTGGGGAGTGAGAGAGGTAGTGGGAGGGGACAGAAGGCACTGGAAAGTTGTTTGGTACAGGAAAAGGGGCAGGATTTGGACTTCCTCTGCCACATGCAAACACAATACTCAGCAGGGGCGGATTTTGCTGGCCACAATTGGGACACTCCCAGCATTAGAATCAGCTCCATTATAAGGTGGTGGACAAATTTTGTCAGCGGACAATACTATATAACCAAGAACATTTCCTTTCTTATCCCTACATTCAGTCTCAGACCACCCTTCTTTTGATATCTCTTCAGCTGTCTTTTTCAAACTAATGCATCATCTAAAAGCTTGCTATCGTCAAGCCCTCCCTTGTTGTCTTCACAGCTAAAGCTCACAATTGAGTTTAAGTCTACCCTCCTGGTGAAAACCACACATGTTTTATTAACTTTTTTAACCTTCTCTACATGGTTCTTTCTTTCTTTTCTCTACATGCTTCTTTTCTTCCCTCCACTAGATCCTGCAGACTGGGCTGAGCCCTATAACGGGCCGTTTTTACCCCTATAAACTTGAGGAACCTAATCATATTAACGCTTATTTAAACACACACGTCCCCTAGCGTACCTCCCTCTCGAGAGCCCAACCGGTTTAGCTGGGAGTCCCTTCTGCTAGAATTTCTCCCCTACTCTGCAATTGGGCTGTCCGTCTAGCTAGAGTTTTGTCTAGTCTGCAAATGTCAACAACTCCTCTGTGTATCCAATCTCGCTAGAATTCCTCTAGTCTGCAACCAGGGAACATGTGCTTCAGTCTAGCTAGAATTTCCTAGTCTGCAACTGACAGCATCAAGCCCAAATCTAGGTAGGGATTTCCAAATTAAACCCCTGTTGTGTTAGTCCTTGTCCGCAGGATCTACCAACACAGACAGTAGTCAGGCAGGCTCGGCAGCTGGGATCAGGTTCTTGAGACAGACAGCGGGAACGCTCCTGCGCCGACCAGAAACCCCGGGCTGACCGGACAAACACCCCGACCCAACCTGGAACCGTACCAAATACACAGGCAAGCTACAGATTTCAATAAGAAAAAACCCGTTAGACTTAAACCCTGTTTTTCAAGTGGAGGTGATCAGTCTCCCGTTTTGGACAGTCCAAGGTAAGTCCAGGGGGTCACCGTCAGGTCCCCCAAGGAAATGCGTCCCGTCTGGTACTGCCCCACTTACTGGGCGCCAAACGTTGGGGTTCAGGGTTACACCGCATGACTACTGCTGTCCAAATTGAACACTGATTGCCGGCATGAAAAAAATGACATCAGACACAGAGCTGATATGAGTTCCTCCTCAGTGTGAAGCAGACCCAGAAGAGAGACCTTTATTACAATACAATGGTTTTTTACAAACTGGCTTCAGCGGCGGGCTTTAAATTTCCTTTGTTTCTTGCAGTCTTCAGGAATGTGGCACTAGTTGATTGGTTCTCCAGATATGGTCAAAGGTTTCTCCACCAGGTCCATGCGGCACATGGTGGGGAGTGGTTCAGGAAGCAGGCGCCATCTTGGAATATCTCTGCTGTTCAGCTAAGCATTAGAAATATATGTTTCCCTTAACAGAGCCCTATTAGATAGGTTGGTAGGCCCTTAAGGTCTCAATAAGGAGGTAGACTACAGGTAGGTAGTTAGATTGGCCCTAGGTAGGCAGTAGTTAGGCCCCAGTTAGATAGGAAGGCCCCAGGTAGCTAAGTACGCAGGCCACAGGTAGGTTGTAGGTGGGCCCCAAGTAGGCTACAGTTAGGTAGGTAGATTGGCCCTAGGCAGGCCTCCACAGGTAGCTAAGTAGGCTGTTGCTAGGCCCCTCGTAGCTAAATAGGCAGTAGTTAGACCACAGGTAACTAAGTTGATATGCTATAGTTGGGGCCCCATAGGTAGGAAAATAGGCTATCGGGGGCTCCAAATAGGCAAGCAGGCTTTAGGCAGGCTATAAGGGTCATACAGGTAGACAGGAAGGCTTTAGGCAGGCTATAAGGGTCATACAGGTAGACAGGAAGGCTTTAGGCAGGCTATAAGGGCCATATAGGTAGGCAGGCAGGCTTAGGTAGGCAAGCAGGGTTTAGGTACGCTATAGGGGCCATATGGGTGGGAAGAATATAGTAGGCAGGCAGGGTTTAGGTAGGCTATAGGGGGCAATATAGGCAGGCAAGGTTTATGTAGGCTATACGGGGTCATACCTGGCCAGTCTGTGCTAGGTGCGGGCAGCACGATGATCTAACATCATCATGACGCCCACGTCAGCACTGTGGTCCAGTGCCTGGTAGCAGATTAGCAGAGCTGAGCGCAGTCCTGCCTTTGAATGCTTGGGCCAGAGGGCCCGGGTGTTCAAAGGCAGCATGCGCTGGGCGCTGCAGCTCCTCGTCCGCCTGCAGTGAACTGTTATGTTCGTTGCTGGCGGGCACAGGAGCAGAACTACCAGGGTTGCAGACATGGTAGTAGCTTCCCCGGGGCACGGGCCCCCTACCCTGGTAGTTATGCCCCTGGTCCCAGTGTTCACCGGAGCAAAGACAAGTTGTGCTTGCTGCGGAGAGAGTCCTATCAGGTCGTAACCCTGGTGTGACTTTATTAAATTCACAATCAACTTTATGTGCAGTAACTGTAACAGGTACAAAGAAATACATATTAAAAGGCATATATCTTGGCAGATACATGTGCATCATCAGGAGAGAGAATAAAACAAAAAGAAAACACGAGTACAATTGCAGCAGCAGTGACATGCACATAGCTTGTCCGTAGAAAGAAATTAGGGATGACATAAATGCCTAATCATCAAAGTACGTGAATAACCCTAACAGAATGAAAACTAGAAGACCTGCAACATGCAGGAACATAACAGTACATACATTAACAGCGATAAGGTGATCAGATATTTCAGAGTTTTATTGTCGCAAGTATAGTAAATGAGTTTCAGTATTAGGCTATGTTCACACGGGTTAACTGCGGGACGTAATTACGCTGTGTGGCCTGGGGTAGGGCGGTATCGGGGGGGCGGCACTCCGCCGGCCCATAGACATTCATTACCAGCGGCGCATATACATGTCAATTATCTCCCCCCTCGGCGTTTTCGCCGAGCAGGGAGAGGAGACGTAATCCATAGCTCTCTATGAGAACTGTGGATTACCGTAATGACTGGGACGGATTCAGCCCGTAATTTGTGCACTCTGGACTGAATTACGTCCCAGTCATTGCCGTGTGAACATAGCTTAGAGTTCTAGCTAGCTGAGATTGGGGGTCCCAAGTAATTTACACCGGAGATTCATATCTACCACAGGCGGCTCAACCGGTAGTGCGTCAGGGGCTTGGAGGACTCTCATATATAAGGGCTTGTGAAGTGCAGGCCATGCCAGGGGAATTCAGCCATCCGGCCCATATCCTCTCAAACTTGTGTATACAGTTTCTACGCCGGAACATCCATTTTTGATGCGGCAGCACACCGTTAACTAATACCTTCCATTCAGCCAATGATGGAGGCCTAGTTGCCAACCAAGTGCTCACAATAACTTTCCTAGCAAAGTACAATACCTCGGTTACGAAGGTAAATTTAGACCGTGAGTCCATGCTATCTGGTTTCGGACCAAATATGCACATAACCGGAGTGAGGGGAACAGGGCATCCCATCACATCGTTCAGGAACTGAATCACCTGGGCCCAAAACCCCAGCACCCTAGGACAGGACAAAATCAGGTGCAGGAAGGTACCAGAGGAGCAATGACATTTCGGGCACTCATCCGCATAGCCAGGCCGGAACTTACTAAGCTTGGAGGTGGTGTAATAGGATCGATGTAGAATATTGAGTTGGGTAAGCCTGTCATTTTGGTTAGATGAGATAAGTTTAGGTGAAGACACACATGATGCCCAATTTCCATCCGTTAGTGGGCCTAGGTCCTCCTCCCAACGCTTCCTAAGCCCCTCCAGGTGCCCTCCCTAGTCTTAAGTGACAAAAGGGAGTAAAATCCAGAGACCACATGTCCCGAAGGTGGGGAGAGAATCAGGCGAGGTACTGGGAAGTGTCTAAAAAATATAGAGGAATGGCCTAATTGGGATGTAATTGCATGTTTAATTCTAAGGTAGGTAAAAATCTGAGACGACGGCAGGTTAAACTCTGCTTGTATGTCTGGGAACGATTTAACACCTGAAGTGGAGCAGATTTGAGAAATATGCCAAATACCCCGGGAATGTCTTATTAAACCAAAGTGGAGTAAAATTATCAAATCCCTCTGTGTAGTATAGGGAGCGTGTCTTTCTCCAGACCAAGAGGGCCTGTCTCAAGATAGGGTGCTCACTCAAATTACCCTCTGAGCATGAGGTTCCACAAAAGAGGAGATGCAGGGGATGTCTATACTTATTACTGAAGGGGGAAATAATCAATGCCTGGACTCTGGAATGTTTACCAGATGTGCCAATTGCCCAGCCAGATAGTAGAGCTGAAAATCTGGAAAAGATGCCTCCCCCCTCAACCCACGAAGCTGAAAAAGCCGGGCCACAATACAATGCCTATGACCGTCCAGAAAAAAGAGAAAAATATCCCTCTAATACTTTCCCAGCAAGAATGGGAGGTACACCGGGTGCTTGTTGAAGAATGTATAGGATTTTAGGTAAAGTACTTTTTTGACAGACTAATTCGGGCTGCGGTTGACACCCAGATTTATTCCAGCTAGTAATTTTAGCTTGCAGGGAAGGGATAAGGGGGGTTAATGTTTAAATTTTTTTCAAAATCCTGAGCCGACTGGAATCTCACCCCAAAGGGGTTATAGCTACTTCCAAACCAAGGAGAGCGCTGCGCTCTCTGACAGGCATATACATCAATAGGATGTTGGATTTGGACCAGTTAAAAGGTCACCCCGGGGAACAGACCCAAACCCGTCAGGACTGCCAGGTGGAATCAGGAGGTCCTAGGTCTGCCATATACACGGGGCTCATCACATATAAGCTAATCTTTTCACAAATTAGAGGATAGGGTAGGCCCTTTGAGGGGTTGCGGCCCTAATTCTAGCAGCCGGGGGTTCCACTGCCGGGGCAAATACGGGGGGGACAGAGGGCAACCCTCCCCTGGGCCCCTACAAGGGGAAAAGATCGACACCAGCCATTAACGTCCCCCTAAATAGGGGGCCACATATAAAATCTTCCCCAACCTTAAAGGTGACCAAACCAAAATTTTCTCCGCCAAGAAATAAATAGGACCATTCCGACGAGTTGAAGGCTTTAGCAGGGGTCTAACGACACTATAATTCTGGACCCCACTCACAGGGTGTGGCCTCAAATTGGAATATAAGCGTCTCAAATTCGAACGGTCGACTTTCCGGGCAAAAAACCCTGTTTGATCATCGTGTACAATTTAGAACCCCCTTAAATCTTCTAGCGACAATTTAGCAAGTATTTTGATGTCAGATTGGAAAGGGAAATTGGGCGGTTTGGAATCACAGTATAAGGATCCTCCCCGGTTAGGGAAAAACCACAATGATACCCCCGCATGGGAAAGGGGGAAGAAACCCCCCCGGAAACGCCTCAAAAACTTCCAAAAAACCTTTTCACGAGACATCCAATATATTTACGATAAAAATTTGATGGGGATCCGCACTGCCCGGCGACTTCGGGGGTTTGGGGAAAGATGAAAGAGCAAAATTCCTGGAGAGGGCATCAAAAAAGGCCCATCCCCAGGGCAAGTGGGGAAGGGGTAAGGGCGAAAGATAGGATCTGATCCAAAGAAAGGTCATGATATTGAGGAGTAAGTTCAAAAATAAGCCCCAAAGGTATTCAGGAATCCAAGGCTCACGAAATGAGGGAAACAAAAATCGGGAATAAAAGGGGGTTCCCATTTCCAAAGCCCCAAAAGCCCACCCCTTTTCACCATTCCCAAAAAAAGATTTCCTACTGAAGAACGCCTGTTTTTGGGCTTTAGAGTACAAACATGATTTATATATCTAACCTTAAAGCTATTCATCCCTATGCACAAAAGTTGGATCTTCTTTTTTTTTGGGATGCTCGGCATTGTGACATCCCCCGGAGTTTAACTCCTTTTGGGCAATCCCTTTTTTAAAACATTAATGGGAGTAGTCATGACGGGGTCTTTTCTGAGGCCTTAAAGGGGCCCATAACACGACATCGGTGCCCCAAACCCCCCATTCTCATAAAGAAAATGTTTTACTTGTCGAAAAGTAAGAGGTGGCGGGAGAATTTTTAGCCAGAAAGGGGTCAACCACCATTTATTCTGGGGGGGGAAGTTATCCACCTAACCTCACAACCAGGAGCATGGCAGAAAAATCGGGTAAGTAGTTACTGAAATGACAACGGAATCAATGTAGGAATGAAAGGGATAAGACAAACCCGTACCTTTTAAATTTGGGGGGTAAAACATAAAGTAGGTTGTTGGATGGTAGGAAAACCCGGGAACCCCAACAACCCAAATTCTGCCAGCAAAAAATTTCGGGGGAAAAAGGGTGATGTCCCCGGAACTTTTTCCCGCCGGGGGCAAAACGATCCAGATATCTGCCCCAAACATTTAAAATCCACCCGCCATTTGGGTATAAAGGATAAGAGGGGATAGGCCCAAAACCCCAAAACAAAGGAGGGGTTGGAGGGGGGATAAAATACCTATTAGGAGAAAAAGGGGGGTGGAAATGTGACCCTAAAGAATATTCTACCCTCCACCACTATTGCTTGTGGGCTGAAAACGCACGTTACGGCGTCAAAATGGAACTCCCCCCGGGACAGTTCGAAAAGTTGAGTGGAAGTCAACCAAAACCCGGAGCGCCCGCAAAGCTAACCCATTGGGATCATATGGGTCATCTGCAGGGCAAAAAAAGCACGTTACTGGGCTTTAGATATTTAAAACCAAAGCCCTCTTGATACGGTATTGAGCCCCCCCACTTCCAGGTTAAAGTTTGTGCTTACCGCCTTTAGGGCGTAAAAGAGGGCAATGGGATGCTGTTTCCCCAACCAGCCAGAAAATAACCATCAACGTAATGGCTATGTGATTTGCGATTCATGCGGAAAAAGAAAATTATTGTACAAACAAAAGTTTCCCCAAACCCCAAACCAATACCCCCCCACTTCGTTGCCTACTGATGAAACAATTTCCAAAAAAAAAAAAATTTATTCAAAAGTTTTAAAGGGAAAAAAATTGAAAAATTAAAAAGCCCTGAGGCCCCCCCCCGAACCCTTTAATGAAGCAAAGAGAATCTGCATTTACCATATTAAACCCCAAAATACTGTCAAAGAAGAGAAATAAAAAAAATTAAAAAAAGGGGGAAAGGGAGGAAGGGGGTGGGGTAGGGGAAGAAGTAACAACATGCACTATTTAAAAAAGAGGCTTTTCCCCTAACTCATTGTTATACTCAACCCAGGGGGTGGCCTCCCCGGGGCAGAGTTTCCGGAGTCCATGGTTTCCTGAGGGGTAGTAAAGAAGAATGATTTGTTTTCAGCCATGACCTTTAATCTAGCCGGATAAAGCACTGCGCATTTAAGATTTCTCTCACGAAGCTTCTGCTTGTCTGTAGAAAACAAAGCTCTCTTTTTTTGGATTTCGATGGAGAAATCGGGGTAAACCAGCACTTTGGAATTGTCGATAGGTATAGGGCCCGTCTCTCGGGTGAGCCGGAGAATAGTGTCTCTGTAATTCAAGAGTTTAGCAATAAATGTGCATGGAGGTGCCCCAGGAGGAGGTGGTTTAGGCAGGATTCTGTGGGCTCGTTCCACAGCACACATAACAGAAAATTTGTCCCTGCCAAATGTAGAGATGAGGAGATTTTCAAGAAAGGCTTCCGGTGAGGAACTTTCTGAGCCCTCCGGCAAACCGACAAAGTGCAAGTTACACCTGCGCAACCAATTCTCCTGGTCATCCAGGTGCTGGTGGAGCCTAGTAATATTTCTCTCAACCTCCTCGACTCGGCGGGTCAATGGCAGAGTTTGATCTTCCAAGGTGCTGATTCTCTGTTCAGCCTTAGTTACCCTCTCACGCGTTTTTTGCGCGTCGTGCCTCAGCAAGGAAATATCTATCTTGATCTCTTCGATGCGTGAAGTTAGGGTTGCTTGGCAGGTGTGTATAGCAGCTAACACTTTCAGAGTTTCCAGATTTAACGATTCTGTTTCAGAGGATTCCGGAGCTGAATTTGCTGGCGTGTCTGCGGAAGGTTCAATATCCATGATAGGCGGGATTTCCGATCTACGGTATTTGTCGAGCTTTTCAAGTGCTTTAGACGACGGCTTGGTAGGAGCCATAGCAGTCCAACTTATGGGAGGGACAGTAGATTCCACAAAGTAGGTAAGTTATGTGAGAAGTAGAACTGATAAATATGTGTTATGCCAATAACAGTGCTATACAATGGGGGCCTCGGGACTCCAGGAAAAGGTAGAAAATCACATTCTGTGGATCACCCGCTGGTCATGCAGGCATATTGGTGATAGAAGGCTTTCATAGCAGGTTAAGACAGGTGTCAGTTTTCTATTGAAATGGAGATATAGAAGCTAACCAGTTGTCTATAAGTAAACCAGATGCCACTAAATGAGGCATCTGTGGCCAGGTAGGAAAAAGGTTGAACTCCATCAGAGGAAAAGAAGTGTTTTAAAGTAGTGGAATCGTGGATGTTTGTTTCTATGAGTGAAAAGTGAGTCTACAGCAAAATCCACTCAGGAAGAACAATAGTTAGTGTCTAAAAGAAATATGGCAGATGAGGTTTAACACAGATAAATGCAAGGTTATACATATGGGGAGAAAAAACCCATTACATGATTACATGTTAAATGGGAAAACGTTGGGGAAAAGTGACTGGAGAAGGACTTGAGAATCCTATTGGACAGTAAACTTAATTGTAGCAGCCAGTGTCAGGTAGCAGCTGCCAAGGGGAAAACGGGATTATGGTTTTTTAAAAAGGGGCTAGATGCCAGGGTGGAAAAATATTCTCCCCTTTACAAGTACTGGTTAGCCCACACTGAAATTGGGGACGTTTTGGGCACCAGTGAAAGGGAAAAGACAGTGTGAGCTGGAACAGGTAAAATGGGGCAAAATAAAAAAGGGACTGGGTGGACACAATCCCCCAAGAAAGATTAGCAAGGATTTATTAAGTTTAGAAAAAAGAGGGAATTTCGGGGAATAATAAATATGTTATAAATAAGAATAAATATATCAGAGGTCATATGAGATTTTTCCCCAAGAAAAGGGTTTGTCCTTACACAAGGGGAAAGTTTGTTCTCAAAAACACAAAAAAGGGATTCTTTACTCAAAGATGAGATTGTGGAACTCTTGCCAAGGAATTGTCATGGTGAATTAACACAATTTTAAAATGGGTCTTGACCCATGTTTATTGTATTGGCAGTTGGAGGGGAATTAATTTATTTTCCCTAACATGAGCTTAACTACAGGCACATCACACACACACGGCTCAGCTACAGGCACATGACACACACGGCTCAGCTACATTCACATTACACACGGCTCAGCTAAGGCCGTTCCCCACACCGGATAGTACACGCACGTTAAAAACCCACACGACCAGCAACAGGCACGTTACCCCAAAAACCGGCCGCACATGCCTTTACGCACACGTCAGTACAGGCAATTACACACCAGCTCAGCCACGGGAACGTTACCACACCCGGCTCACACAGGAATTACACACACAGCTCACCACAGGAACTTACAACACCCACGGCTCAGTACAGGACTTACACACACGGCTCGCTACAGGACGTTACAAAAACCAGGGCTCGCTACAGGACATTACCCCCCAAACGGCTAAAGCTACGGCCATTCACACACACACCCAGTAAGCACTTTAAAACAAAAGCCCGCAACGGCCGTTACCACAAAGACTCAGCAGGGGAACATACACACCACACTGCCAACACAGGCACGTTACCCCACACGGCTACTACGGGCACGTTACACACCCGGTCGCTACACGCAGAACAACACCCCTCCAAAGGGGCACTTCCCAACAAGGCTCAGCCACAGGCACATTACACACAGGCTCAGTACAGATGTTACACACACACATCTCAGAATGCGTTACCCCAACACGGCTCAGCTACAGCACTTTTACCACACACATCTCAGTAACGCACGTTACACACACACACGCTCAGCAACGGGCCTTTTTAACACAGGGCTCAGCTCATGACCTTACACACACACGGCCCAGCTAAGCACGTTACAAACAGGGCTCAGCAACGGCACGTTCCCAAAAAAGGGGCTCGCTACAGGCACATTACCACACCCGGGCTCAGCCACAGGCAGTTACACCACACAGGCTCGTTCAGGCACTTACAAACACGGCTCAGCTACAGGAAAACGTTACCACACGGTCATCGGGCACTTTTCAACAGGCTCAGCAAAGGGCACATTAAAACAAAACCGGCTCAGCTAAGGACCTTACACACCCGGGCTCATACAGGCACCTTAAACAAACACCGCACAGCAACAGGCCGTTAAAACCACACGGCTAACTACAGGCACATTACACAACCGGCTCAGCTAAGGACTTTTCAACCACCAGTACAGGCACGTTACAACCACGGTCAGCTCGGGCACTTACACAACACGCGGCCAGCCACGGCACTTACACAAAACACGCGGTACCACAGGCAGTTACACACACCCTCAGCTAAGGCAGTTACCAACAGTAGCTACGGGCAGTTACCACCAGCCCCTCAGGCACTTTACACACACACGGTTTCAGCTACAGAACATTTCCCACACACACGGCCATCGGACGTTACACACACGGGGGCTCCACTACAGGCCGTTCACACCCCTCAGCTACAGGCACATTAAACCCCAGGGCTGTACGGCCATTACCACCCCAAAGGGCTCAGCCACGGGGACGTTACCACACACGGTCAGTACAGGCACATTACACACTATGGCTCAGTAAGGCACATTACCACACACGGGGGCTCACCCAGGCACGTTCACACACACGGTCAGTACAGGCACTTCACAACACGGCTCAGCAACGGGCACGTTACACCCCAACGGCTCAGTACAGGCACTTTACACAACACGGCTCAGCTACAGGAAACATTACCACACCGGCTCAGCTACGGCATTTAAAAACACACGGCTCAGTCAGGCATTTTACAAACCAACGGCTCAGCTACGGCACGTTTCACACACACGGCTCAACTACAGGCAGTTACAAAAAAAAAAACGGGGGCTCGCTACGGGGACGTTTACACACAACCGGCTCAGTACGGACTTTACACAACACGGCTCGCTACAGGCACGTTCAACAAGGGCCATTTACACAAAATTACACACACACGGCTCAGCTACAGGAGGTTACACAAACCGGCTCAGCTACAGGACGTTACACACAGGGCTCAGCTACGGGGCACATTACACACAACGGTTCGGCTAAGGACGTTACAACCACGGCTCAGCTACAGGACATTACACCACACGGTTCAGCTAAGGCACGTTAACCCACGGCTCAGCTACAGGAAATTACCACACACGGTTTTCAGAAAGGGACTTTAAACCCCAACACGGTAGCTACAGGCCTTTACCACACAGTCTCACTCAGGCACATTCAGACACGGCTCGCACAGGCACGTTTTCCACACACGGCTCAGTCAGGCACGTTAAACCCGGCTCAGACGGCACGTTACAAAACCCAGGCCAGCTACACCACTTTACCACACACGGTCAGCTACAGGCGGGTTACACACACACGGCTCAGCTACGGCACGTTACAACAGGTAGCTACAGGCCATTAAACACAAGGGTTCAGCTACGGACTTTTACACACACACGGGCTCGTCAGGCACTTACCACACCGTCTCAGCTACGGGCAATAAACAACGGCTCAGCTACAGGCACTTTACACAAACACGTCTAACTACACGCACGTTACACCACCACGACTCAGCTACAGGACCATTACAAAACATGGCTCACCCACAGGAAAATTTACAAAAACGGCTCAGTACAGGCACATTAAAAACAATGGGCTCAGCTAAGGCACGACACAAAAACGCTCAGCTACACAATTTCCCCAAACCACGGTAGTAAGAACATTACAACAACGGCCAGCTACGGCCGTTACCACACAGGGCTCCACACGGGCACGTTCACAACACGCTCATCAGGCACTTACACACACATGCCCAGCTACGGGCACGTTCCCCAAAACCCGGCTCAGAAAAGGCCTTTAACACACAGGGCTCAGCTACACACACATTCCAAAACCCGGCTCAGCTAAGGCAGGTTACACACACACGGCTAGTACACCTTACAAACCTTTCGTACGGCACATTACAAACACGGTTCAGCTACGGGCCCCGTTACAACACACGGTTAGCTACAGGCCTTTTACACACACACGGCTCAGCAAGGGCACTTTTCCCAAACCAGTCCCTCAGGGCACATTACAGAAACACGGCTCCTACAGGACCATTCCCCCCCAAACATGGCCAGCCCAGGCACATTAACACAAAGGGCTCAGCTAAGGCACATTACCATCGGCTCAGCTACAGGCCTTTAACACACAGGCCACTAACACACATTACACAAACACAGGCTCGCTACAGCCCAATTATTACAGGCAGCCAATTACCCCAACATCACAAAAGTGTGACACAGCAGTCCTTGACTCTCCCCTCCATGGACACACACGGTCCTGGCAGCACCGCAGTACATGGCTCTGCGGTGGAGGTATGTGTGTTCTTGTTCATGACTCTATATTGTCCATTGGGCTCTGGTTAGTTACGACTGACAGACATGGAAGTGTTCTGCTATGTGGTCTCAGTCATCCGGAAAAAACAAATAAAAAGTAGAAACTATTAACAGATCAGACACAAGGTTTTTAGGGGCTCTCACAAGAGCACAATTTTAGGGTGTAGGGGGGGAGGGGAAGGGGGGAGGCGGTTTACATAAGGGGCCGGCATGTTTCATAAATACGGGGATTTTACAAAAAGTGGATAAACCCTGAAAATTTTAAACGGCATCCACTCACCGGCCCTTTATTAGGTACCCCATGCGTAATGGGTTGGACCCCCCTTTTCCCTTGAATCCCCTCAATTCTTGTGGCATAGATTCCAAAAGGGTGTTGCAAGGGCCCAAATTTGGTCCCAAAGGGGCCCCCAAAGGTCCCAAGAAAATTCCCCCCCACCCCAGCCCCACCACCCCCAGCCTAAAACCGTTGATACAAGGCAGGTAGGGACCTGTTTTTATGTTTTTGACGCCAAAATTTGACCCTACATCCGAATGTCGCAGAAAAAATCGGACCATCAGACCAGGAAACTTTTTTTCCAATCTTCTACTGTCAATTCATGAGCTTGGGAAAATTTGGGAAACTCATTTCTGTTCTTAGTAAAAAGGGTGGCCCCCGGTGTGGGTCTTCTGCTGCTGTCCCATCTGCCTCAAAGTTCGCCGTACTGTGCGTTCAGAGATCTTTTCTGCCTACCTTGGTTGTAACGGGGCTATTTGAGTCACTGTTGCTTTTCTATCAGCTCGAACCAGTCTGCCCTTTTCTCCTTTGACCTCTGGCATCAACAAGGCATTTCCGCCCAAAAGGACTGCCGCTCACTGGATGTTTTTCTTTTTCGGATCATTCTCTGTAAACCCTAGAGATTGGGTTTTGCGTGAAAATCCCCGGAGATCAGCAGTTTCTGAAATCTCAGACCAGCCCTTCTGGCACCAACAACCAGGGCCACGTTCAAAGGCACTTTAAATCACCTTTCTTCCCATACTGATGCTCGGTTTGAACTGCAGGAGATTGTCTTGACCCATGTCTACATGCCAAAATGCACTGAGTTGCCGCCATGTGATTTGGCTGATTAGAAATTAAGTGTAAAGGGAGCATTTGGGACAGGTGTACCTAATAAAGTGGCCGGTGAGTGTATATACAGACAGTGCATCTATATACAGACAGGATGTCTATATACAGAGAGGACATCTATATACACACAGGACATCTATATACAGATAAGTGCCTGTGAGGGCCCAAGTGCAGGGAGTGACAGAACACCAGGGGTTAGCAATTAGGACTCTTAGTCGGCCTAAGGCCTTGTTCACATGGCTTATTTAAGCCGTAATTGCGGGATGGATTTCACCCGCAATTCCGGCTTGAATAAGGGACAGGGGCGCAGCTCGCCGGCCCCATAGACTTGCATTGCGGATTCGCCGAGCGGGTAGGAGAGACGGAATCCACAGTTCTCTCTGAGAGCTGTGGATTACCGTAGTTACTGGGACGGATTGGAGCCGTACTGCAGCGCAAATACGGCGCACAGTACGGCTCCAATCAGTGTCAGAATAAGCCGTGTGAACGGCCCCTAAGAAGATGTATTCTCAGGGTGCACTAAAAACTATGAGGGTTATGAGTTTGCCTGATCGACCGCGGTAACATGTTCCAGAGAACTGGTGCAGGACGTGTGAAGTCTTGGAGACGGGCATGGGAGGTTCGGATGATGGAGACATATAATCTCAGATCCTCAGCAGAGCGGAGAGAGCAGGTAGGGTGGTAGACAGAGATGAGGGAGGAGATGTAGGGGAGTGCAGGGCTGTGGAGAGCTCTATGGGGGAGATTGATGAGTTTATGTTATATTCTGTACTGAATGGGCAACCAGTGCAGTGACTGACACAGGGTAGAGGCATCAGTATAGGGGCTGGAAAGAAAGATGAGCCTGGCTGCTGCATTCAGGACAGATTGTAGAGGGGAGGGAGACTGATAAGCAGGGAGTTACAGGAGTCAAGACAAGAAAGAATTAAAGCAACAATAAGAATTTGAGTTGTTTCCACAGTGAGAAAAGGACGGAGTCTGGAGATGTTCTTGAGGTGCAGGTGACAAGAGCGAGTAAGGGATTAGATATAGGGGGTGAAGTACAGATTGAAATCTAGTGTAACCCCAAGACAGCGGGCCTGCTGCCAAGCAGTTATGGTGGTGCCACACACAGAATTAGCAGTGGTTGTTTAGTAAATGGCGGAATGATGAGAAGTTCAGTTTTAGTGAAGTCTATTATGAGATAGGAAAAGGACATCATGTCAAAGACAGTGTACAGTCACTGGTGTTTTGTAGCAGGGCAGAGGTAATGGAAAAAGGTGTATAACTGAGTGTCAGCAGTGTAGAGATGGAACTGAAAGCCCAATCTGCTAATGGTTTGTCCAATAGAGGCTGTGTATAGTGAAAAGGGGAGAGGACCTAGAACTTAGTTACCTAGCTAGTAAGGCCAAAAAACACAGACATCCATTCCCTCACTACTTTTAATTGTATAGCGTTAGAGAGCATTGTTTTTTCTTACGAGTGGTACTACCTATGTACCATTTATTGCAATCTTCACAAATGAGGTTCACAAATGAGATTACATGATGTTTTCACAATTTATATATTTCTGATGAACTACACGTAATTTTGTTGAAGACCATGCAGGTTTCCTCACTACTTTTAAATGTATAGCGTTAGAGAGAGAGTTAGTAAACCAGTAAGAGGAGGGGACTGGTCTAGAAAAGTAAGGCTAAGTGAAGGCCTTTGGATTAGGAACTGTGACACAAGATTCCCTAAAGGTTTGAATTTTAAAAATGACCTAATGTGTATCTATTAATAGTTGCATTATATTGTTAATATGGTATTTGGATATTGCTTTTGACTTGAACATCCACTATTTAAATGCTTTGCTCTGTTTTAGACATATAAATATTGATAGGGTTAACTATTTGAAGGGGTAACAGTAGAGAGTTTCGAGAAAGGCTTAGATAATACCTGACACTAAAGAATATTAATGTGTACGTAGCTATGTAAAATTCTGGATCCTGGCTGGTGGCGGCTCTGGGGTCAGAGATAGGGTCTCCACTGGAGCAGATTGGTTCTTGCCTTGTGGGTTTGAGGGCATTAACCAGTGGGGAGGCTGGGCTTAAAATCCTTGTCTCCCTTCCTTTAAACACATTTTTACCCACCCTTGGTTGATTTTGATGGACAGATGTATTTTTTTCAACAGTACTAACTATGCTACTATGTAACAATCTATGGTAGGTACATTTAGGGTGTGTTCACATGGCAAAAAGACAAAATACAGATCGGAATTTCCAACTGGTATTTTGTCTTTTTTTTGGCACGCAGGGGGATAGCTTTTGTCCATGGTTTGCAGATTCAGGCCATCCCCCTTCACGCCCATATGTTCATGTTCTGCCCAAAAGTTTTTCGTTACAACGGCGGTATCAAAAACTGTCTGGCAGAAAATCCGTGCAGTGGGGACTGCTGCGTGGATTTTCTATTAGAAACAATGTAAAGGGTTGACAGTCGGTTTACAGGCGGTTTTCAAATCCCAAAACAGCATGTAAAACCAACTGAAAGCCTGTGCTGTGGGGACAAGCCATTAGGGCATGTCCCCACGGCACTGGTTTGTGGCCGGTTTTTCAGACGGTTTGCGGTTTTGCAGACCGTCTGAAAAACCAGCAGCAAACTAACACACTGGGCCGCTATGGAAAACCCATGCAGCAGTCCCCACTTTTCCGCCCGAAAAACATTGTGCATGTTCATTCTTCCGTCCGGTTTTCGGATGTTTTTTGAACATCTCAATGTGAAGGGGGAGGGCTTTTCTCTGCTAACCGTGGAGAAAAGCCGTCCCCCGGTGGGCGTGGGGATGGCACTAAAACAGTCGTGTGGATGAGCCCTTACCGATCCCAGTATTTATGAACAAAAAGCAACATTTATTCAAAGACCGTCATGTCATCATCTTCTGGAACATCATCATCACTCTCCAAACCCTGAGTTTCATGGTGAATTTCTTGTGACTCCCACACAAGGTAAAGCCTATCTAAATGATCGGTTAATGCTAATGTATGGTGTGAGGGAGCTGTAGAAATGACTGCCGCTTGGTCTTATTTTCAGGGGAAGCCTTATATTACTAATCTTTAAAAAAAAAAAATTACATTAGTTCTTATTTTCAGGAAAACAGGGGATGTGCAGTAGTTGGCTGTGATCAAGGATCCGTGGAGGGTCAGACTCACGGAAGCGTCTACCACTAGCATATCACTGCTTTCTGTTCATCATGTATCTATTCCAATAAAGTTTTGGCTTTTACTTGCTGGATTCCTGGCATTTCACGTAGTGGTTATGCCTAATGCTGCAAGAGCCCTTTGTCCGGTGGCTTTCCATGCAGGAGCTACCAACTAATGGCATTATGGAACTTCAATAGGAGTGAGCATTGCTAAAAATCTCATTTTAACCTATCACCCAACCTTGCAGAACTGCCTCTAACTCCAGGTTTACTTCCTACCAAAGGTACACTAAACATTCCCTTCCACTCACTGGCATTAACACAAAATGTATTTACATCCTCTTACAGTGACTTCACTAACAGAGTTCAAAAGGGGTCTGGAAGCATTTCCAGAGTTTAATAATATAACAGGTTATAGTGACCAGGATTCCGAAGAGGGGTCGTTGATCCAGGGCTCTATTCTGATTGGCAGATTGGAGTCGGAAAGGAATTTTTTCCCTAAAATTAGGACAATTGGCTTCTACCTCATGGGGGTTTTTGCCTTCCTCTGGATGAACACTGTAGCACAATAAGCTGAACTGGATGGATGTCTGTCTTATTTTGGCCTTACAAACTATGTAACTATGGTTAAAAAATGCTTAAGCTTTGTCATATGACTAGAGCCCCCAGCTCGAAACGCGTCAGTGATGTACACTTTTGCTGACTCAAATGTTTATTAACTCAAAGTTGACAACATTTAGCTTTATAGTAAGACTAAGAGCCAGCCAGCTGAAAATGCATCAAGGATTTTTGACGTGTTTGCTGACTTATGTTTTTAATTATGAATTAATAAAAGTTTAGGCTTTATCATATGACTAAGAGACAGCCAGCTCAAAATGAGTCAGGGAATATAAATATTCAGAGTTGGCAGAGAGGAGCATATGTAGTTGGTATATATGGATCAAGCATATAATAATATAATAATTCTCATAACATTGGCGGTCAGTTTTATATAGACCAGCATCATTAACCGCTGTTACACCTCCTTGTCCGGTGCCCTTATGACCAGGTCTGAATTGGTACGTAATTCTTTTAAAGCTAAAGATTCTTCCGATCTTAAGTTAGATTTAATTTGGGCCTATTTGGATTCAACACTCAACCTTAAAAGATGTTTTTCAGTATTATGCTAAAAATTGTTCTTCAGTCAGAAGTCAGGACTGAACGAAGTACAACAACAACATTGGTAGCAGTGATAAAACCATTATACATGTCATGTGACCAATAGAGCTTGTGATGGTCGCCAGCGGTCACAGGCCATACATACTGGTAACCCCGCTGTGGCCAGTGATGGTGGAGCGCTCATGGGAGGATACAATACTCTGTGACATTGCTTTGATCGGGAACATGGAGGAGCTTCCCATACAAACTACTTGTGTGGTTTTTACATTGTCTCATCTTCTTCCATTTAGGTCTCTACAATACAGGATCATCTCTACTGATTTTGCCTATATAGGATAATCTTCCTGACTCACCAAGGATGAATAGAGACAAGGACAAGATGGCGGAGACTATATTAAATCTCACCCTAGAGATAATCTTCCAGCTTACTGGAGAGGTAAGAGATTCTGATGATGTCACATTACATCATTCTTATCTGTGGGAATAACAGATGATATGACTGGAGAGGGGAGGGGGCTCTGATGATGTCACATTACATCATTCTTATCTATGGTAATAACAGATGATGTGACTGGAGAGGGGAGAGATTCTGATGATGTCACATTACATCATTCTTATCTATGGTAATAACAGATAATATGACTGGAGAGGGGAGGGGGCTCTGATGATGTCACATTACATCATTCTTATCTATGGTAATAACAGATGATATGACTGGAGAGGGGAGAGATTCTGATGATGTCACATTACATCATTCTTATCTATGGTAATAACAGATGATATGACTGGAGAGGGAAAGGGATCTGATGATGTCACATTACATCATTCTTATCTATGGTAATAACAGATGATATGACTGGAGAGGGGAGGGGGCTCTGATGTCACATTACATCATTCTTATCTATGGTAATAACAGATGATATGACTGGAGAGGGGAGGGGGATCTGATGATGTCACATTACATCATTCTTTTCTGTGGTAATAACAGATGATATGACTGGAGAGAGGAGGGGGATCTGATGATGTCACATTACATCATTCTTTTCTATGGTAATAACAAACAGATGATATGACTGGAGAAGTGAGAGATTCGGATGATGTCACATTACATGGTAATAACAGATGATATGACTGGAGAGGGGAGGGGGCACTTATGATGTCACATTACATCATTCTTATCTATGGTAATAACAGATGATGTGACTGGAGAGGGGAGAGATTCTGATGATGTCACATTAAATCATTCTTATCTATGGTAATAAAATGATATGATGAGAGGGGATGGGGGTCTGATGATGTCACATTACATCATTCTTCTCCATGGTCATAACAGAGGATATGACTGGAGAGGGGAGGGGGCTCTGATGATGTCACATTACATCATTCTTATCTATGGTAATAACAAACAGATGATATGACTGGAGAGGGGAGAGATTCTGATGATGTAACATTACATCATTCTTATCTATGGTAATAACAGATGATATGACTGAAAAGGGGAGAGATTCTGATGATGTCACATTAAATCGTTCTTATGTATGGTAATAACTGATGATGTGATTGGAGAAGGGAGGGGGCTCTGATGACATCACATTACATCATTCTTATCTAAGGTAATTACAGATATTTTGACTGGAGAGGGGAGGGGGGCTCTGATGATGGTCACATTACTTTCATTCTTATCTATGGTAATAACAGATGATATGACTGGAGAGGGGAGGGGGCTCTGATGATGTCACATTACATCATTCTTATCTATGGTAATAACAGATAATATGACTGGAGAGGTGATGGACTCTGGAAATGTTTGTAGTGATATTTCTCAATGTATCTCCCCATAAACAGGATTACACAGTAGTGAAGAAGACCTCTAGTGATTGTTCTCCAACACCTGTGTCTGAAGGATGGGAAAGAACCCTGAGCTCAATCAAAAGGCCCCACCTCACTCCCCTGTACAGGAGGAAAATCAATAAACAGAAGATCCTAGAACTCAACCCAACAAGATCACTGAGCGGGCTGACTGAGAGGTGATACTGTGGGAATGCTGGGATATTATACAGTAACACCACTGGAGGGTCTGGGTGATAACTGTATCTTTGGGTGTGTGTCAGGTTCCTATTAGTGTCGGACGTCGCTGTCTATTTCTCCATGAGGATGGGAGTATTTAAGAAAACAAAAGGGATCAGAAACAGAGATGTTCAAAGTGGAGGATCTCTACAAGGACGTCATGATGGAGGATCTCTACAAGGACATAATGATGGAGGATCTGTACAGTGATGTCAAGATGGAGGATCTGTACAAGGAGGTCAAGATAGAGGATGAGCAGCCCCTCATATCTTCAGGTAATATACATGACTAATTACATGTGTTTTTAACCAGTTCCTGACTGGGCCATTTCCTCCTCTCTGACCAGGCTCATTTTCATTTTTTATAGTAGATCAGGGTTTGAACAAAAACAAACTACCCCATAGAAATCACTTAGCAGCTAAATATACAAGATTAAAACATGATTGATAGTAAGGGATTAGGTTCCGGGTAGGGACACCCTTATTGGGCGATTACCCTACGTGTTTTTTGGATAGGTTAGGGTATTTAGGTTTATCTAGGGTTTTTTTTAGGGCTAGGTATAGGTTTTACTATTGTTCTAATAAAGGTATGTTTTAATCTGGTATATTTAGCTGCTAAGTGATTTCTATGGGGTAGTTTGTTTTTGTTTAATCTGTGAAGAGTCACTAGCTTTTCTATCTAAGGGTGGGTCTAGCCCATTTATTGTTTAGACCGTGTTGTTTGTGTTTCTAGATCAGGGTTTGACCACTATAATGCTTTCTTATGCTTAATAGTTATTCTCGGTTAGTTATTCTACAAATGTTTCTGCATTTTACAATTGTGGCTTTATGAGGCTTTATTTTTTCTGGAGTTTTTTTCAAATTATATATTATAAATGCATATTTTTTTTCCTTTTTTTTCAGCCAAAGTGGCACTACATTTTTTTTTAATTGTGTCACTTTTATGCTATGCAAGTATTAGGGTCCTAGAGGGGCGGAACTTAAAGTTGTGGTTTGGGCTCTTTGTATTAATAATTTTGTGTGTTTATTTCTTGTTACACATTGTACCCTTCATAAAGTCAGAAAACGACACCTGGAAAGCATTTGTATATCAATTTTTTTCTTTCTTTCTTTCTTTTTAGAAGGTAGCCCCAGTTACAGGAGAAATACAACCACTGACTCTGGGTCTG
Source organism: Phyllomedusa bahiana (assembly GCA_025379985.1). Lineage (NCBI taxonomy): Eukaryota > Metazoa > Chordata > Amphibia > Anura > Hylidae > Phyllomedusa > Phyllomedusa bahiana. The sequence continues at coordinate 69,795 of JAODAL010004394.1, read as the reverse complement.
CTTAGACCCAGCAACTACCAGCTCTGGCGATCTCATAACCACTAAGGCTTGTAAGTGGAAAGCCAGAAAGCTTCAAGCTATTCTGTATACACAGCACTCATTCTGCGCTGTATACACAACATTCGGGAAGGATGGGATGGTAATAAACTGTCCCTGCCTTCTTCCTAGAGAGCTCTTTCTTCCCCCACCTTGCATTCTTAACTGTTCAGTCACTCAGAAATCCATGAGGGACTCCATAGAGCAGAAAGGAGATGGGCTTTCCACCTAGGGCTTGTAGTAGAACCTACGCCTCTCATTGGGTAACCGTGCATCTGAAACCGACGTATCTATCACAGGCACGAAACGCGTAGTTTACAATAAAGTATCTATTTATGTATCCATGGAGTATTAGCACTTCAAATGTCAATAACCAGTGAGCGAGGGGCATCCGCACAAGGAAGCAGCTGACTCCTAAAGTAGAGTTTATGTATGCCTGAAGATATTGGAAAGGTACTTTTTTTCCCCCATTCTTCCTCATACTAGAAGGGTTGTTTGGAGAATTAGAGTGCGCTACATAGGGTTCTCTTTTCCCTAACCCTTTTGGCACCCTCCTCTGGCACCTGTCATGCTTTTCCAGGGCCATGGCTCTGGCGCAACCCTGGGCTGCATTATTAATTGAGTCCCTGGCTTTTCAAGGACCTAGGCTGCAACTAAGCCACACATTCCCCTGCACCTATAACACCTCCAGGGCCTCCCACGCAGATCCTTTCCCCCTCCCAGGTTGTTGGATAGGCCTTTCCTACCCTGCTTTTCTGGGGCGAAGCCTTGATGCAATTTTGCTGGCAACATACTACAGCGTCTCCTTACGTGCAACTCCAGCTCTCTTCTGGTGGACACAGCGACTAGTTGTGGTAAGCTGGCTCTTGGACCATTTCCCTCCTTTGCCTTCTCTACCCCCCATATTACCATGTCACTTTGCATGGACAATGCTTCAAAACCACCCGGCCCAATAGCAGTGGCAACCTTTTTTGTCTGTTCCTGTTGTCACAAAAAGTTTGGATGCATTCAGTCTTGCTGGATCTACTCTCTTTGCATTGCTCACAAGCTGAATACTGATTGGCCCTGACCCCTACTGTCAGGAATCAGTGGCTCCCAATTGGGGTAGGTTCCTTTCTCTTGTTGTGGGTGACGTTTCTATGCTATCACAGGCAATTTCATAGTTAATGTTTCATATGTCGCCTGCCGTAACAGCTCACTGTCCAAGCTATTTGGACCTATACAACGTGGATATAGATGCCTCCTTTCATTACAAGATGGCCTCTTATGGGGACCCCTATGACTCAGAGCCAGACAGGGATGAAGGAATGGTATCTGTCGATCAAGCCCCTATATGGCTGTCAGGGACTACCTTCACATTGGGGGCAAGGATGTATCCCCTTCACAGGATGGGCCCAATGGGGTATCCTTCAAATGCAGCAGATGACCCACTACGGCTCCTCTCTGAGCTCTACCTTTCCCATCTCGGATGCGGCTGCTCTCAGAGACCCCACTGACTAGCCAATTGATACCTGTTGTAAATCTGCTTTTGAAGCCTATGGGCTGGTCCAGCAACCTACCTTTGCTTTTTCCTAGGTCACCAAGGCCTGTTCAGTCTGGGCCAAACATCTTCAGCAGAGGCTATCTTCCCGCGCCTCAACAGAGAGTGTGTTGGAGCTCCTGTCTCAGATTTTTTATGTTCCCAAGTTTCTCTGTGAAGCCTTGCTGGAGTCAAGACACCTTTCCTTTGAAACATCTGATAACTCGGTGACCATTCGGTGCTCTCTCTGGTCATGGGCAGCTAACTCACCCTCCAAAAGGTCTCTTACTGCCCTCCCCTTCTTTTTTAACAGACTTTTTGGTAAATGTCGGGTTGAAATAATCTTAGAGGCTAAACGTGGCTGCAGCCGTCTTCTCACAACTGTCCTCCCACCAGTAATCTTGTAAGCACCATTACTTGTCAATCTTTAGGGCATTTCTCCTATAAGCCTGCAGGAAAGAAGGACCACCGTTCTTCGGCGTCCAAGAGGCCAACCATTGAGCCAGAACCTTTCTGGCAGTTTCGGCCCAAAGCTCTTAAACGCCTGTCACTATGCTTGACGCCGTCCCCGCTCAGGACCACGGGCAAGTTTGTGTGAGTGCTGACAGCCCAAACAGCGCTGCTGCTGGCATCTGCTCACTTCTTCACTCCCGTCTCCTGTCTGTTTTTGGCATACGTGCACACATCCCCTAAGACACACAAGCCACCTCTCTCATATTTGAAACCTTTTAATAACCTTTTGTGGAGGATTAGCGTCAGGATCAGCAAGCAGCCCGGGCTTCAACAGACAGAGACAGTGACACTGCAGGTAAACTCCAAGTGCTGCCTGGATTTATTACACAAATGGCAGAAGAGAAAAAGGCCTTTTATTCAGGCAAAACAGAAATGAAAAGCCTGCTCGGCTGAGCACTCACTAGACATAGGTTTCTCCTGACCAGCTTCAACACAGATGCCGTCTGTTATGCACAGGGAAGACTTTCCTCTTTACAGCAGTCCCACCAGCTCAAAACACAGGCCTGCAGACTCAGCCTTTATGGGCCTGGTACCCACCTCACCTGGTACGTGGTCGCTCCAGGAAAGACCTGGCCTGGACTTGGAACTGCTATACTAGAATGAAGACTAATCAGTAACATAGTGCTACTGACAAACAAACTGACAATTTTCCTTCACTGAACCCAGGCCTCTCGGTGACACGCATCAAGCAGTGTGTCCTTGACAGAACATTGGCATTTCCATGCAGTTTTCCTGCCCTGTGTTCTATGGAGAAACTAAAATTTAGTGGTGTCAGGAACCACCTTGTGATCCTAGCATTTCTTTCTTTAGCTTCAGACATTCAAGTAAGTGGAGAGTGGTCCATAATTAACTTGAAGTGATGACCCAGTAAATAGTACGTGAGAGACTCGAGGGCCCTTTTGATGGTCAAGCACTCCTGCTCAACAATACTGTAGTTCCTATCTGCAGGTGTGAGCTTCCTACTTAAGTACATGACTGAATGCTCTTCTTTGTCTACCTCTTGGGAAAGTACTGCACCCAGTCCCACATCTGACGCATCTGTCTGCACAATAAACCACTTTTTAAAGTTAAGGATAATCAGGACTGGTCTTTTACAAAGAGTCCGTTTTAACACTTGGAACACCCTGTCTGCCTCTAGGTTCCAAGTGACCTTGACAGACTAAGTGAGCCTTGTCAGATCCATTAGGGGTGCTGCTATACTCACAAAGTTTGGGATTAATCTGTGATAGGAACCCACAATACGTAATAAGGCTCTCACCTGCGGTTTTGTTGTGGATTGTGACAAGTTCTATATAGCCTCCACTTTATTGACTTGAAGTTTTATAATGCCGATACCTATTGTGTACCTCAGGTACCGTACTTCTTCGGGTTTGTTGTTAGCCCTGCTTCTCTAAGAGAATTAAGCTTGGCCTGTACCTTAGGTAGATTGCTTTCCCAGTCCTCAGTAAAGATAATTATGTTGTCTAGGTACGCTGATGCATAATGATGATGGGGCTTGAGGACGATATTCATTAACCTTTGAAAGATGGCATGAGCCCCATGCAAGCCAAAAGGTAGATAGACATATTGGAACACTGTCTGGCATTGCAAAACCTGTCTTTTCTTTGAGCCTAGCTGTCAGGGAAACCTGCCAGTAGCCTTTAGTAAGGTCAAGAGAAGTGAACCAATTCTCTCAATTAATTTGTTAAACCTTGGCATTGGATAGGCGTTAAACTTTGACACCTCATATAATTTCAAAAGCATAATGAGCCCTCCGGTTTTGTTATCAGCACAATAAGGATGGCCACTCGCTTCTTGACTCCTTGGAGGTCCAAGATTTTCTTGATTTCCTTGGATATGGCTTGTCTACGAGCTTCTGCGAACAGTAAGTTTTCAACTGACTCTTTACTCAACGTTGAGTTTTATGACCTTCATATGCCCTGGTAACTCGGAGAACGCATACCGTAATTATCCCTCTGTATGAATTCCAGGGTCTCCCGTTTCTGGGACTTGGATAGGAACTCTGATACACGCACTTCTCGGACCACGATTTGGGTGTTGCTCACCGCAGTCAGGCTCTTTCTTCCATGGCTTAATTAAATTAACATGGTACAGTTGCTATGGCTTACTCTTACCGAGCTTGTCCACTTTATAGTTCACATTTTCCACTTTTTTAATTATTTCGTAGGGCCCTTGGCCTCACTGAAAATATATCTTTTGTGTTATTCATCTAAAAGTGTATTATTATTATCATTTGGTTTAGGTCTTTGATGAATTTTATATTAAGTATACAATTACCTATTATTTTTACTTTTCATGTTAATATTATTTATTCTTTATGCTTAATCCTTATGTTTAATGATATAATATTGAGTACCTTATTATTATGTGGCCCCTGTATTATGTTTGTATTTATTTTTTTAGGTAAGGGGGGGAGCTGGAGAAATTTGGGTTTTACCCTTTATGTAGTTCCACAAAAAATTTACCAGTTTTAGCATTATTTTCCCTCTATTTTTTTATGTTTTTCCTTTAATGTGTGTGTTTGTCGGGGGGAAATTTAAATTTCCATGTTTTTAATGTTGTGAGTGAATTATAGAGAACAGCATCTCCTAAGTATGCTGAACACCACGTTGTGCATGCACTTTTGGGCCCGGAAACCGGGGTATATTAAATTTATAAATTCTTTTGCTTCCCGGGGTTTTGCTGTCTGTCACGGGGGTGGGCGTTTATTTGGCTTGCACATGCGCAGGTTTTTCTGTGCAGGGGGCAAAACTGTTAATAATTTACATAACTTCCTCGTGACCTTTTACAAAAGGGAAATTTTCCCTTGATGGTAAGGATCTTTTTGATTTTGCGGGTTTTTTACAAAACAGCCCCTTTGGGGAAATTGCTTTTTAGGAAAGTATTTCCCCAAAAGGTAAAGGGCCTCTGGATGATGATGGCATAGTCTCCCACCCCCCCAATTTTAAAAATACGGATTCCCCGGGGCACACTTCCCAAAAAGCCCCCTTTGTGATTCTTAAAACGGTACTCTTAGGAGGGGTAATGCCCGGGGAAAACCCCTGTTATGTGGCCAAAGGGGCGGTTAGCTGTTATCAGGGCTGCCCAAACAGTGCCGCTTAATGCATCTCTGGCCAGGCAAACTTTTGGGGGAAGTGTTTTTGGTCTTTTCCCTTTTTAAAATAACCTTCTAACACATGCTCAGGGGGAAAGGGTTTCCCTAACCCCATTTCCAATGGGGGATGTGACCCCAGCAGTGTTCTCCCAACCCTTTTCCCCAAGGACATTTTTAAAACCTGATAAAACAGCTCTTATTTAAAGTACCAAAGGGAAACATTTTTTTTCAGCCCTGGTTTTGAGGCATGTCCATTCACAATCTTAGCATTTTCCCTAGATTTCACAAATGTGGGATCTCGGAGGAGCGCCCCCCAAATTACCGTGAGATTCCCTTTGTCAGACAAAGCAGCTCCCTTTTTCCTGTTCCTCTTTTCTACCTGCTTTTGAAGGGCTTGGGGGAATCCCACCAAAAATTCTCTGTGGTACCTCTAAAAACCAAAAAGAAACCATTTTTTGTAAAAAGGGTTCTGGGAAAAAAGGGACATGCTTTCCCACTTTTAAATCAAGATTTTGATGTAATACAGTAGCTCCTCCATATTAAGTCCTGGAATAGGATGAAGTCTCTCCCAAGGATCACTGTGTGCATTAGAGACCTAACCACACCCACTTAAAGAGAGACCAGTCCACATGGAAGTCTTCAGTTTTACAAGGGTGGTAGGGTACTCGTTGGCGCCCCATGAACACACAGCACCACTACAAAATAGATGTTGATGGACGAAGGGCCAACCAGGCTGGCGTGCACCAGAGTGATCAGAGTCCAGTAGAGCCGTTAAAGGGTAGCCATTTACTTTGATTTGCCCACATTGCTAAACCAGACTTGCACAGCCCTACCCAAAGCCACGGGGGCCTTGCTTTTTAATTTGACCTCCCCCTGCTAGTCCCCATTTCCCATTAGCGGAAATGGAAAGGGAAAGCAGTCTCCCGGCCCAATGCCGGGGGCCCAGGGGGACCCCACCAAAAAAATATGCAAACCCTTTTCTCTTTGAGACTGCCCTGAACTAGACTGTCCATTTGGAACTTTTCCTCTCCTCCATATGATCGCCTTCTGAGCCACCTTTCTTTTGGGACACTTTTTACCCTGCTTGTTTTGGGGTTTTTCTTACAAAAAAATTCCCGGGCCCATTTGTTTTCCCCGGGGATTGGAGGGGGAGGGGGAGGAATGGCTTGTAGTAAGTCTTTCTTACTTTTATTCTTTTGATGGGGTTAAAAAGGGTTTTTCTGCTACCCTTTGGATTTCCCTTTACCCAAACCCAAAAGGCGATTCTAAAAAATTTTAAAAAAGTTAAAAGGGGCCGGTTAGTGATTACATTTCAAAATAGTTTACAACTGGCATCTACAATATGTCTACTTTTGATTGACATTTTTTTTAATGTCTTTATTTTTTATTTTTTTTTTAAATCTTTTTAAATTGGGGATTTTCCATATTATGGTACAATAATAAATTCGAAAAAAGGGGGTAGTGTAAAAAGGAATCTCAAAAAAAGTCTTGATCCAAATAAAAGAAACCTCCTTAATTTAAACCCCCCAAAGGAAAAAAAGGGAGCCTCGGCACCCCCTTAGATCGGTAAGCATTTTGTGAAAAAGCTATGGCTAACCTTGACCTTTGTAACGGGAAAAATATTAGCCCCCAGACCCCCCCCCACCTCTGCTTTTACACATTTCCGTTGTTTCCCCTTTCGTTTTTTTAAGGGGTCGGAGGGAAAGATTTGTGGATCCCACCAAACCGTCCCGTCTCCCAAAACCCAAAGGTGCCCGGGGCTCCAATGCCATTTCCCCCCCTTAACAAAACCATTTTAAAAGGGAAATTTTTACCCCGCATGTTTTTTTAAAAAAAAAAACAAGTAAGAACTAAAAGCCTTTAAATTTTAAAACCCCGTTCCGAGGGTGAAAAAAAAGAGGTTGGGCCCCCCCTCTTTCTAGGACATTAGTGATTTTACAGTCCCGGGAAAAAGATTCCCTTTTGATTACAGTCCCCTTAAATTTGTTACTAGTAAAGGAAATATTGCTGTGAAGGGGGGAAAACCACCTTTTAATAGTTGTGCTCGCTAAGGCTGTTTGGGTCTTCCCCCGGCTCCCCTCTTTTTCCTCCCCCTAATTGGGGGGAGGTATTCGGTTTGGTCCCGGGGGAAATCTCAATTAAACCCAGGGGCACCCGACAAAGCATCAAAAAGTACCATTTGGAATACCGAAAGGAGAGAGGGCCCCGGACAATTTTTTTGCGTCTAAAAAAATTTCCTGCCCATAAAGGGGTTTCCCATTGTTTTGAAGAAATCGCTCGGGACTGCGACTCTTTCATACGTTTTTTTTATTGCCTTTTTCTGCATACATTACCTCTTGACCTGGGGGGGCACTTTTTCCCAGGGGAGGTTCCCCCTCGGCATCCAGCCTTTTCCCCTTTCCCAAAAGGCATCTTTTGGCCCCCCACCCGAAAAACGTGGGGTTTATGGAGTTTTGGCTCCCAAGGGGGGGTAGGTGGGAAAAAAACCCAATCTGGGGGGCTGAAGTTTAAAGTTTGCCCTCCCCCGTTCCCCAAAGTGGGGCTAGCAAGCTTCCCCAGAACCTTTTGGACATCCCCCAAAAACCCCACACCCCGGGTGCAGCTTATCGGTTTTCCCGGGAGTCTGACATTTAGGAAAAGGGCTGTCCCTATCCGGGGCCCGGGGGATGGGGTGGAATATTAAAGCCGTTTATGGTTTAGGGAAAAAACGAAACTGTGTTTCTCTCCACTTTTCACATGTTTATCTGTTTTTTTTAAATTTATATTTCCAGCTGCCCAAGCACTATATTGTCTTTTTCCGAATTGTTGAACCCCTTTTCCCAATTTACTTAAAGGTGGGGGGGCTTCGGCATATTGTATTGCTGGCTCGGGGTTTTACCTTTATGGGAAATGAAAAAGGGGTTGTTTATTTGCAGAATCCGAGATAATTCTGTCAAAAGTTGGATGGTTAGGTTTGCAGGGAATTTGCCCGTGTCCTGGAGGGAACAAGCTCCTACTTGTCCAAAAGCCAGGAAGTTGTGGGGGGGATCCTTTGGAGAGCCCCCGGCCCCGGGGAGGGTAAAAAAGCCCCCAAAATTGCATTCACAAAAAATTGCAAAAACTTCTCAAATTTCCCCTTTCTCTCCAAATCTCAAGCTGACTATTCTCAGACCCCGGGGGAAATGGGGGTTTGCCCACGCCAAAGGGCAGGTTTTTTGTTTATTCCCCCAGGGGACTTTCCCTTTTTTCCTTGCTTTTTTTCCCAAGTGGCTATGGTTTCTTTTAAAAAGCAGTTTGGGCCCTTAGGGGGAGGGTATGTGGGGGCCGAATTTGGTATTTTTAAACGCCGCCTTTTACCAGGGCTTGGCATATGGGCCTCCGCTCGTTTTTGGGAAATAGAATTCTGTGCACAACCCAAATTTCAAGACAGGGGTCTCTTTAGACATGCTATATTTACGAATGCACATCGGGGAAAATTTTGACCCCCCCCCCCCGGGATTTTCGGAACCCATAAGATTGAAAGGGGGGTGATCCTGGGTTTTAGAAGCCCAAAAATAAATTTTGTGAAGGCCGAATTATTTATTGCTTCTTTATTTTTTTGTAAGGGGGGTTTGGTTTGGGCAGTTGATACAAAAATTCTTGGGGGAACCTTTATTTTCCCTAAACCAGGTGGCCCCTTGCGAAAAAAAGGGAAAAAGGGAGCCTAGCCAGCGTTCCAATCCTTTTAAATTATTCTTTTTATTAAGGGGCGGAAATTTTTAATTTGGTAAATGGATTCAGGCCTACGTCCTAATTTTTATCCCAAATTAGGGTGATAAAACCCTTTGGGCTTTTTTACTTTTTTCCCTGGTTGCCCCCACCCCCCCTTCCTTTCCCCCTTTTCCCTGCTATGTTGAAAGCTCCGATTTTGATTCGGTATTTTAAAAAACGGAGCATGTGAGAAAGCACGAATTTGGCAAAAAATTTTCTCCAGGGTCTCTCTCGGGGCCCTCCCTTTTAAAAAAGTTTTACTCATCAGCGAACATGGAGCTCAATTTCCCCCTTTCCCACCAAAACTGAAAGTCCCTTAAATATGGGATTAGAGAGTAGAAATTGGGCAAAGGGTTTCCACTTGCCACTTTAAAAACAACAAGGGCGAGAGGGGGCCCCCCCCCTGCCGGGTTCCCTTTAAAGGGACAAAGCCCCCGGACAAAAAACCCCGGGGACGCAGATTCTCGGCCGGGGGCCCTTGGAATAGGGGGCCCGACGGGAAAGGTTTGAAAGGGGCCCCCCCAAAACCCCATTTTTCTAACACAAGGTTTTTGCCAACCCCAATCCACCGAGTTTGAAAGCCTTCTCCGTTTCTACTGTGGAGGGCAGGCCCCCCCGGGTATTTCAGGTTGTCTCCCTGTGCAGCTTTAAGGTGAAAGGACCCTTTTTTTAAGGGTTTGGGTAACCCGGGCTTGCCTTTTACAAATCCAACTTGTTTGCGGGGGCAAAGATTTTCCGGGTATCACCCCAGCCAACCCGTCCCCCCAAGATCTTAAACTGGGAGTTTTTTGGGCTAAAATTTAAGGGGAAAACGGCTGAAGGGAGCCGGGTAATGTAGGGTCCCCACCTTGTTTTTGGGAAACACTTTAATTTTGCGCATGTTTGTTGGGTTCGGGGATTGGAGTGCCCTGCAAGTATGATTTTTAGAGATCGACTGGGGGTGGGGGATTTGCTTTTTCAGGTTTTTAAAAAAAATTTCCCCCAATTGCCATCTGGCCCCGGGGGCCCTTTCCCGCCTTCAACTTTGGCTATTGTCCTTTTTAGCTCCCTTTTTGGGATTGGGTGACCCCAGTGTTTGGCCAAACCTCCCCCGAAAAAGGTCGGTAGGCGGATGTTACTCAACCATTCTTGTGGGTTGTTTATTCTTTTTAGGTTTTCGTTGGTTTTTATATTTTTTGAAAAGAAACCCCCCTATATTTCGGGTTTTTTCCCTTTTTTCCCAATTCCCAAACAAACCCGCTGAAAATTTCAAATTCAATATCGCCGATTTTTGGAGCAGCCCCCCCCTGCCAGTCGGCCGAAGGCGCCCTGCTTTATTTCCCATTTTTAAAAATCCCCGCCTCCTTTTTTTCGTTTGTTTTAGAGCCCCCCCGGTTTTTCCAGCCATTTCTCCCTATAAACTTTTTTGCTTCCCCCCACTTTAGTTTTTTTCACCCGAAAGGATTTGCTAAAAAATATGAGTATGTTTTACGAAGAGGGGGGGTTGCTTTGGGCCCCCAATTTATCCCCTAAATTTTTGGGCTACACCCGTAATTTTAGGGATCAGTTTTTTCCCCTAAGTACCCCCGCCTTTCCTGCGTTTCCCCGAAAAACCCGGGGAAGGGCGGGGCCCATTCCTCATTGTTATTTCTGTATTCTTTTGCCACCATCCCCCAGCAATTCCTGGAACTCCTCATCCTGGGGCCCTGTACCCCGGGAACCTTTAATGAAAACGGGACCTCTGGGGGCCTTTTCCCCGAAATTTTTTACTGGGGGCGGGGGAGTGGTCATAAATTTTCTATCCAATTTAAAGTTGACTCCCTCAACCCTAGGTAAGAGGGGGGAGATGGGAGCAAATAAAGTCGATCTTTACCAAGTGGAGTGTGGGTGTGTGAATTTGGGGAAAATTTCCCCGGGCTTCCCGGGGGCAATTTTTAAACCCTTTCCCTGCGTCCATTAGCCCCCGGTGGGCCCCGAAAACTCTGGGGCCCCCGGTGTTTTCCTGCCTAGTCTTACCCCTGGAAAACCCCTTGGGGCCCCCCCCTTCTGTCTTCCCCTTTTTTGAGAACACCCTGTTCAAATTCCCCCTATCACCTTGTTCAAAAGTGGGTTTCCTGGGTGGACAAATTTTTTCCCAGGGAATTAAAGAATTTCGCTTGCCCTGTATTTTGGCCCCAAAAAACAAAATGGAGAAAAACTTCACTCCCTGTGTGTAGGGGCAAACCCTTTCCCCTTTCCCTCCGTATCTGATTTGGATTGTATAGTCCTGTTTGGGGAGGTTCTTGTGTAGTAGTATTAACACCCCGGGGCCCTTTCCTTTTACTTTCTGGGGAAAAACCCATGACCTCCCCCACCCAGGGCCTCTTCATCCCGAAGAAAATTTTCCCCCCCTAGATGATTCCTGGAGCCCGCGCCACAAACGGCTTTTAGCCGTTTCAGGTGACGCAGCCCCCATGAGCGTTTTTTAGGTGACCTTAAAACCCCCTTTACATTCCAAGTTCTATGCGTATGGGAAAGATTTGACCCGCTTGGGGGAAATTCCCAGCTCTGGGGGGCCTTTCCTCCTTTACGATTTAAACGTAAAATACAATTTTTAAAAACAAACCCTTTTCATAACAAATAAAGCTATGGAAAATTGGGTGCAAATACTTTCAAAAAGCCTTTCAGTTAAAATTTTTCCCAAAAGTTTCCCGACTTCCAACATTTAAAACCCCCCAATAGCCCCCGTTGAGCAGAAGGGATTGACCCGGGGGGCTAAGTTGGTTTTAAAAATTCACTTTTTTCCCAGTTAAGTGACTGTTCCATCTTTTTTCCCCCCCCCCCCCCAACCCCCCCCGGGGACCCCCAGGAGGGTTTAACCACCTGGGAAATTTAAATTGGGGTAAGCAAAGGGTCTATTTTCTAGGGCCGGGCCCCAAAAAACCCCCAGCTCCCCCCAGGGGGAGGGCTCAATTTAAGGTCAAGGTTTCCTTTTTAGATTTTTTGGTGGTGCCTTTTTTATCCCTAAAAGAACAAAAGAAAAATCACGAGAACAATTAAGAATCACTTTTTCGTGTTTTCTCGTCTTTTAACCCGAAGTCCGCGCCTGACTCCTCCGAACTTGCAAAAGGGGGGGTACTTTTTCAAGGGGGGAGTTTTCCCGGCGTGCTGGAACAGGGGGTTTTTTTTCAAACTTTCCCCCCCATTTTCCTCTTTTGGCATGCGATGGGTCCCGGGGAAATAGCATGGGGTGTTCCTCTTTTTTGGGGGATCTGTTCTCTGTTTTTCCGGGCAGGGCCCTCCTCAAGAAAGGGTGAGCCTCTTCGGGGGAGTAAAAAGGGGGATATGTTTTTCCCTTCTTTTGGGAAAATTTTTAGGGTGGCTTTGGGGAGAGGAGGCAAATTTTGTTTTTTTTATGGAAATGCTCCGTTTTCAGACGGTGGCAAAAAACCTTCTTTTTTTTAAGAACCCCAGCCGAGAAGTCCTCAAAAAACCAAATCCCAGGCCCAATCGGGGAAATTTTTGGGTTTGGGCCTTTTAAGGCTTAAGGGTGGCCGCTTTGTTGCAAAAAGGTTAGGATTTTAATAAGGGGGTTTTGGGTTCCCTTTTGGTGGTTGGGGGCGGGGTTGGGGGGCAGGGGGGGGTAAAGGAATTTTTGTTTGGGGGAGGGTGGGAGGGGGTTATTTTAAATGGGGGGGGGGGAGGGGGGGGTTTAAAGGGGGGGGGGGGGGGGTTTGGGGGGGTTTAAAAGGTGGGTTTTTTGGGGGGGGTGGGGGGGGGGGACCCGGGGTTTGGGGGGGGGGTTTGGGGGGGGGGGGGGGGGGGGTTTGGGGGGGGGGGGGGTTTTTTCCCAGGGGGGGGGGGGGGGGGGGGGGGGGTGGGGGGGGGGGGGGGTTTAAATTTGGGGGGGGGGTTTTTTTTTTCTTTTTATAATTTTTTTTTTTCTTTTCTTTTTTTTTTCAATTTTTTCCTTTTTTTCTTTTTTTTTAAAATTTTTTTTTTTTTTTTTTTTTTTAATTAAAAATTTAAAAATTTTTTTTTTTTTTTATTTTCTTTTTTTTTTTAATTTTTTTCCCCAAATTTTTTTTTTTAATATTAAATTTTCCAAAAAAAAAAAAAAAAAAAAAAAATTAAAAAAAAAAAAACACCAACCCCAAAAACACAAAACCCCAAAAAAAAAAAAAAACCAAAAAAAAAACACACAAAAAAAAAAAAAAAAACCAACCCCCCCTATAAAATTTTTTTTTTTTTTTTAAAAAAACCCCCAAAAAAATATCCCCAATTTTTATTTTTTTTTTTTTTATTTTTTTTTTTTTTTGTTTTTTTCCCCCCCCCCCCCCTTTTTTGCCCCCTTTTTCCCCAACCCCTGGGGGGGGGGGGGGGGTTCCCCCCCTTTAAACCCTTTAGGGAGTTTGGACTCTTTTTGGGTTTGGGGGGGAAATTAGAAGGAGGCCCCGGGAAGCCCGGGCCCCTGTAAATTTTTCCCGGCGTTTTTCCCCCCTCGGCTTTGAGGGACTTTTTGGGGCCGGCCTGGGTTTGGGGTTTGGGGAGGGGGGTTTCCCTTTTTGACCCTCCCCCCGGAGGTTTTGTTTTTTGATGGCCCCTTTTTGGGTATTTTTTTGGGTGCCAAAATTCCCTGCCCCTTTTTAAAGGGCCCTTTAAAGCCCCCCTCGGGGCTGAGAGGGGAGGCCAGGGGGACAGGGGGTGGGTGCTTTTTCTTGGGGGGCCCTTTTTTCCTTCTCCCCCAGTCCTTTACCCCCGGGGAATTTTTTTTTCCGGGCTCCCCTTTGTTTCCCGGGGGGGGGGCCAAACCCCCCCGTTTTTCTTTCCCCCCCTCCAATAAACTTGCCTTTTCCCCTTTTCCTTTCCTTATGCCGCCTTTTTCCCCCCCCCGTTGGACCCCCCCCCATCGCGGGGGCCCGGCCCTCCGCACCCCCGCGAGTCCCCGAGACTCTCCTTTTCCTCTGAAAGATCCCCGGAGCTTTCGCCCCCTGGGGGCAGGGCGCTTTCCCCCGCTTCTTCCGGGCCCATACCGGGTTTCCGGGGGGCGTTTCCTCCGTGAGGTTTTTTTAAAAACTTTTCCCGGGTGGTGACCGGGGGGGACCTGCTAAAGGGGCTCACTGCCCTCGCGGGGGCCCCGGAAACCGGGAAAATCCAAAACTTTATTTTATTAAAACATTAGGGGGGGTTTGAAAATTAAATGTAAAATTTTTACATTTTTTAAGAAAAGGGGCAGCATAGTTTTTTTCACTGGAAAAAGTCCCCTTCTGCCGTTTGGGTTTGAGGGGCCCGTTTTGCAAAACACTCCCCCTAAAAAAACTCAATCATAAAGGGAAAAACTACACAGCTTAAAGTATTCAAATCAGCATTAGAACTTTTTTTAATCCCTTAATTTTCCCAAAAATTAAAGGAAAAATGCAGGTGGGAAAATTTTGAAATTTCACTTTTTTTTGTGGAGATTTTTTTCCCTTTTTTTATTCATTATTCACTGGAAAATGGTAGCTGTGACCCGGGGGGCCTTTTTTAATATACAGCTGTTCCCCTTTTAGTTTTTGTGGGAACCGCCTGAGGCCCCCACGGGTAACCCGGGGTCTCTGTAGGACGTAGGTGGGACCCGGGACAAACCAACGTCGGGGAAGGGGGGGAAAAGATTTGCTTTGCTCCAAAAAAACCCCTATATAATCCACCCAAATTCCCTGTTTGGAATCCCCCTTTTTTAAATTTTTTGGGCAAATCCAGTCTGTTTAGGTAGCTGCTCTGGAAGAAGGGACCTGCAAGAATAGGACTAGGCCATTTACCAAGAGATACAGTGAAGGAAATAATTATTTGATCCCTTGTTGATTGTGTAAGTTTGCCCACAGACAGAGACATGAACAGTCTATAATTTTAAGGGTAGGTTAATTTTAACATTGAGAAATGGAATATCCAAAATAAAATCCAAGCTTATTGTGCTCAGAAGGTGTGATGTGTTCTGCTTTTGCACAGGCCACACATCCTTGAGACCTGCTTTGACTAATCTCTGAATAACAGGATTACTCTTGGTGTAGAAATGGCCAATCTTTTTTTGTATGGAATATACTTTTTATAAGGCTTGAGCTATGGGTAGGGGCCAGGCACTAATAGCTTGTGGAGGACACTGCTACAAATTCTTTTGCCTGCACCTTCTTCAGATCCTCCAGCGCCCCCATATCAGTGATGGCAGTAACAATATTTTATATGTTTTCCCAGCATAAAAGGTAGAAAAATATATATGATGATCCAGCCTTATACTGGCCCCAAAGACACAACCCATTTTGCCACTAGGTACTGTAGGTCAGGTGCCTGGTACTGCCATTTGTAGCTCTCATTTGCTTATTATCATCAGCACCCCTTTAAAGGGGTTTTGCCATGATGTAATGTTGACGTGGGATCCTCCAAAATCGGTATTTAATCACTTTTCTTAATATATGTCATTAAAAAAGTGAAGCCTCTGAGAGCTACAGCATTGCTCAGTCCCCCTTAGTTTCCTGACAGTTTACATTAGACACGACCAGGAGCTGTCAGGAGCTGATCTGACCTTGCTTGCATGTTTGCACTTCTTATCTGATGACAGGGAACATGAACCAGCTTGCAAGGGACTGTGGAGAAAGACCTTTTTCTTTTGTATAGAAAATCCACTGGTTGTAATGTGATTATTTGAGTAAACATTGTACACGATCCCTGCTTACTGGCTCTGTGCTCAGCCCCCCCTCTCCCTCCCCTGTGACACTGCATTGTATGTTTATCTTCTTTTTTGAGCAGACAATATATAAGGAACTCACGTCTTGGCAAAACCCCTTTAAGCACCCTGGCTGCTGGCAGTTTCTTCATATGTAGTACTATGTTTGCTGCTGAACACCTGTTTACACAATTGCAGTAACATAGAGAATACTGCATGCAGCGAAACCAACACAAGCTGCAAAGATGAGTGTTTGAGTTCTAAGCAGCGCCAGTCAGTACCAGCATGCAACATTCCCCCACCCATCCATGCCCTGGTGGCTGCTGTATATTAAAAGCAAAGGGAAGCTACTAAAAAAAAAAAAAATCACTCCTTTGGGGTATATGTTGGCCCATGTTCACGTAATATTGCCCTCAACACTGCAGCACCCTTGAACCACCAGATGTAGCCATGCGGCACTCGCAATCTGGAAATGTACCCTTAATGGGGTGTAGTAACCCACTCCCTAAGGCAGCAATTGCTGTAAATACAGTCCTGTACATTTCATTATTGAGGTCCCGCCCTTAGCCCTGCTCTGTGCTAAAGAGCATGCAGCTGTCTGGGAGTATGTGAGCCAGACACCATCTAACATCACTGACTCGCTGGTCCCTGTAGCACAGAGAGGTACAGCAACAGTCACATGAAACAGGAATATGAAGCATATCAATAAAAAGATTCACCACTAGATGATCCAGACCATGGACAGAGGAAGACAGATGCAGAGTGTGGTGAGGATTCAATGCGGGTACACTGCAGAGTAGGGAGAGTAATAGCAATAACCGTCACTATCTAACGGTCCTTAATGCTGTCTCATAAAATCTCTCACAAATAGCTGCACCGCCGTCTCTATTATAGCAAAATTTTTGCCTCTAAAAAAAACTTTATAATGCACGCTTTCTATATAGATAATAGCATACTTGACAAAGAGGGACTTCCCTCAAAACGTAGCATTAATCAATACCTCTTGTGCCTGGTATCAAAAAGAATGCCATAAACATCTAAAAGTAAGATCGTGATGATTCGTTTTTGCCATAAATCTGATTATTAATGTGAAGATTGTAAAAATAAATAGACACTTTTGCTTTATAATTTTTTTGAGGCAAATATTTCTATAATAGAGAAGGTGGTGCAGCTATGTGTGAAAGATTGATATATATGGAGAAAGGGGACTCCGAATACTGCTAATATACTGTGGTTCCGTTGCAAAAGGTGTGTACTAAAGAATAGCGATCTTGCAAAAGCTTTATAAGTATCCATTACACAGGAACCTCTATTCTTGATGTTAACCCTAAAATCTTTCCACAAATGTGTCCTTAATCTACAACTGACCCTTATTACAGTAAGTGGCCTTATGATCCAGCGAGTTCAGCAGGGCCCAAAAGAAACAAGACAAACCCTAAATCTACATTTCTCAAAAAGTCCAAAGTCCAAAACTAGGTCAAATAAGAGAAGAAACAGCCTGACACATCGGAACTGACAATGCACAGGACAGAGCAATCCCATACACAGCACTAGACAAGATCCATACTTCTTGTTAGACTACATAGGGGACATGAACATGTGACAAACAGAGCTCCGGAAATAAACCCCTCTTGTGCAGCCAAGCCAAGAACTTATAGAGAGACTCGCAATCAATTCTTCTACTTACACTGAAGTACAAAAGCATGTGAGTATTTGTCTTGCAACCACTATAAGCAAAGCACACAAGATAGACAAAAGAGAAACCTAACTGACTGCTGCTCACCACCCCGCTGATGGTAACAACTGACTGCTGCCTACAGCACCACTGATCATAACAGTCCCTCTATAATTCTTTGCTTACCTAGATAGAGTGGTGACAAGCAGACTACTAATACATGAACCTAAGAAGATGCTGGCTTTTATGCAGTAATAGGAAACTGCAAAAGAACAGCCCGGTGGCCAAATATTACAATCTAATGATCCTTGCTCAGAAATCTGCTGTAAGAGTATTGGTTTGCTAATACTGTGGTAATCGATTGATTTAAGTTTGCTACATGCCCTATATTTATGGAAATTTTATATAGTAATGTTATAAAATATCAGTATATAACTTACAACTATTATTTTCATTGAAAGTAATAAAATCTGTATTATTTTTCACAGGGGAATATACCAGGAGTTCAGAGGGACATCTAATATTGTCAGCTTTTAAAGCAAGTGATGGAGGTATCACACAAGATACATTTGAACAGCATGCTGTTCTCTCAGATGTACCTTCACCTATTCCCACCAAAGATGTGTCATCTGATTCTTTTAAGCAGGTGTTACCTTCTGATTCTATACAGACTGTTGTACAAAATAAAAGTTACAGAAGGGGTGTAGAAAATCCAAAAACTCAAACATTTTCATGTTCAAAATGTGGGAAATGTTTTACTAAAAAATCACATCTTGATCGCCATGAAAAAACTCACAAAAGAGAGAAGCAATTTTCATGTTCAGAATGTGGCAAATGTTTTTATAAGAAATCGGATCATGTTATACATCAAAGAATTCACACAGGAGAGAAGCCATTTTCATGTTCAGAATGTGACAAATGTTTTACTCAGAAATCATATCTTCATGTACATCAAAGAATTCACACAGGAGTGAAACCATTTTCATGTTCAGAATGTGGCAAATGTTTTTATAAGAAATCGGATTATGTTACACATCAAAGAACTCACACAGGAGAGAAGCCATTTTCATGTTCAGAATGTGGCAAATGTTTTACTAGGAAAGTAACTCTTGTTGATCATCAAAGAAATCATACGGGAGAGAAGCCATTTTCATGTTCAGAATGTGACAAATGTTTTACTCATAAAACAGGTCTTAATAATCATAAAAAAATTCACACAGGAGAAAAGCCCTTTCCATGTTCAGAATGTGGCCAATGTTTTGCTAAGAAAGCACATCTTTATGAACATCAAAGAACTCACACAGGAGAGAAGCCATTTTCATGTTCAGAATGTGGCAAGTGTTTTACTAAGAAATCAATTCTTGTTGAACATCAAAAAATTCATACAGGAAAGAAGCCATTTTCTTGTTCAGAATGTGGCAAATGTTTTACTAAGAAATCGGATCATGATACACATCAAAGAACTCACACAGGAGAGAAGCCGTTTTCATGTTCAGAATGTGGCAGGTGTTTTACTCAGAAATCACATCTTTATGGACATCAAAGAACTCACACAAGAGAGAAGCAATTTTCATGTTCAGAATGTGGCAATTGTTTTTATAAGAAATCAGATTATGTTGCACATCAAAGAACACACACAGGAGAGAATCTATATTCATGTTCAGAATGTGGCAAAGGTTTTACTCAGAAATCACATCTTCATGTACATCAAAGAACTCACACGGGAGAGAAGCCATTTTCATGTTCAGAATGTGGCAAATGTTTTACTAGGAAATTAACTCTTGTTGAACATCGAAGAAATCATACGGGAGAGAAGCCATTTTCATGTTCAGAATGTGGCAAATGTTTTACTAAGAAATTAATTCTTAGAAGACATCAGCAATGTCACACAGGAGAGAAGCCATTTTCATGTTAACTCCTCCCTGACATAGGATGTACTGGTACGTCCAAGCAGGAAGTGCATTCCCGCAAATGGATGTATGGGTATGTCCTGCGGGCTTACAGATGAGCCCCGCACGATCGCGACATGGGAAAAGCGGTAAATTACCGCTGGCCTCATGCCACATCACCCGGATATCTGCAAAAAAGTGAAAATTGTAAATTTTACATCCACTTTGCTTTAATTTCTGTGAAACAACTAATGGGTTAATAAACTTACTAAATGCTGTTTTGAATACTTTAAGGTGTGTAGTTTCTTAGAAGTCGTCATTTTTGGGGCTAGCTAACATACAGGCCAATCAAAGTCACGTCAGAACTGGACTGGTCCATAAAAAAAATGTATATTGCAGATTTTCTTGAAAATTTGAAAATCACTACTAAATTTCTAAGCCCCATATGGTAGATGTTAGTTATAAACTATTTTGAGTGGAATAACTGTCTTGCACGCAGAAATTTTTGAAGTTTGAAAATGATGATTTGGTCATTTTTAACGTTACTTTGATATTTTTCACAAATAAACAAGAACTTTTTGGAACAAAATTTGTTACTGACTTAAAGCACAATGTGTCATGAGAAAATATTCTCTGAATCACCTGGATAGGTAAAAGTGTCAAAAAGTTATTCTCATATAAAGTGACCCATGTCCGATTTAAAAAATTGGGCTCTGTCAGAGAAGCCGAAACTGGCTCTGGTGGTAAGGTGTTAAGAATATAGCAAATGGAGGGGGGTGGCCTGACCTGCATGGAGTGAGGACGTGTGGCTCTTGAGCTCCTGTGATTATCCTGAAATAATCCTGATTTTGGACCCCCTATAGTGGTCCTTGCTGCTCCAGGTTTGGAGAGAGACAAGGATAGAGACTCCTGAGGCTACAGATAGGACATTTAGCTTTTTGGTGAAGGCTGTTTCCTTGTTTTGAATCCAGCCTACAGAGGGAGTTTAAGTGTCGGGAAGGCACCGGACTGTGCTGGAGGTGAAGAGGAGAGCAGATAGTTGACAGCGCTCACATATACAGCCGGGTGATTTACTGGAGTCCTGAGAGGAGAAGCAGGCAGTGACCCTTGACTGGGAGGAGGAGGTGCCACACATTCTTCCACTGGCCAGCCATCGGGACTACTTTGAGCTTTGAGCCGTGGAGCTGAGAAGAGACACGGAGCAGATAAGTAAAGTGGGGAGGAGAACTCCAAATACAAGGAGGGGGGGATAGTAAGAGATTTAGAGCCCCCCAGGGAGCCACTTTCACTGTTGGCTGATTCAGGAGTAAAAAGGGCGCGAAAAGCAGCTGCCCCCTCGGCGCCATCTTGTTGCAGCACAGGAGAGAGAGTCTGCTATAAACCCTGCACCGAGTCTTAGACGTTACTGAGGAGGGGGGAAAAGGGCAGCACCTGAGCAGACACTCCCCACAGGGGAACCATCATTCACCTGCAATAAATCCCTCTGTGTTACTCTCTGAATTATATATCATCTGTGGGACGCTAGTTATCTGTTCTTTATAATCATCCAGAACTTACGTTCCAATCTTGACCAGTTATATTGTAATTCACACTTTCCATGGCAAAACTTGGCTTATGCCGCCATCTACTGGGGACTTCCAGTACTGATTCTCTCTGCACTACAAGGTTATTCTGTTGAAGTCTGCACTCTTCATGAAGACTCCTACTGATGCTCCTGTTGTTCCTTACGCTAAATCTGGCGCTGCTGTGGCCCCTGCTCTCTCGGACATTAGTCGGGTCATTAATGTTGCTGACCAAGCGCCCACAATAATAACTCTCAGCACAGAGCATTTTAAGTTGTAACACTTCTCAGCATATGTAATACCAGTGGGCGCCACTGTATCCTGATTGGCCCAGTATACTGCTGCACTTTTTGGACTGACAACCTTTCCCCCAGCGCTGGCCGTCTCTGATTGATTGCGTTGCATTCCTGGTGTGTTAGTCCAATTCACGTATGGGCCGGAATAGAAAATTACTACGCGCCAGCTTCCACACAAAAGCAGACCACAATAGACACAATAGTCAAACCGATGGGCCTCCCCAGACAGAACCTCCATCTTAACGGGGCATTTGACACCCAAAAGATAATGGTGGCCATAGCAACCTGTCAGACTACGTTAACCACTAAAATTGATCACCTGCAAATGGATGTCAACAGATTGCGGTATGATATGGATAAGATCAGGGAAAGAACTGTAGAAGCTGAACGCAGGATTAGCGGGGTAGAGGACATCTCCAACTCCAACCAGGAGTCTATTCGCACCCTACAACAACAGGTGAAAACCCTGCAGGCTAGGGCAGAGGACGCTGAAAACCGTAGTAGGCGCAATAATGTGCGAATTCTAGGCTTGCCGGAACATGTGGAAGGCTCCTCCCCAGAGAAGTTTATAGAACAATTGCTCACGAAAGTCCTGGCTCCCATTGAATTCTCATCTAGCTTTGTGGTTGAGCGGGCACACCGTATTCCAACGAGGCCATTGCCTCCCGGTGCCCCACTCCGCCCTTTCATCTTGAAGCTCCTCAATTATAGGGATAGGGATCTTATATTGTCCGCTGCCAGGAGAAAAGGGGACATTTTATATGAAAACAGCAAGTTATCCTTCTATCCGGACTTCACTTCTGAGGTGCAGAAAAAAAGGAGGCAATTTATACATGTGAGGAGTCGTCTGCGGGAGGCTGGGATTAAATACTCCATGCTATATCCCACTAGACTGAGAGTTCAACATCGGGACCGTACACTCTTCTTTGTAACACCAGAGGAGGCCTCAGAGTGGTTAGATAGGAGGTCTCCTGAGAATCGCTGACGGCCCATGAAAATGTCTGGTCCTGAGGACTCATACTGATAAGTGTTGTTGAATGTGAATTTATTATGCAGGATGCTTACCTTCTCTCTGTTAGCCTATGTTTGCTTACCATTAGAGGTCTTTTCTTTGTAGGAGCGGAGAAAGGGACTTTGTTTATAAGTCTTTAGACGGTACATCTGTAAAGCGTCTTTCTAGACGCATTTTCTTTCGCCAGACACAGGTCAATTGTGCACCCTGATGTGTTTTCACAATTTCTGTTTCTTAACAGTTTGGATATGTTTGGGATTGTAGGCTCGGGCAGGTTGGGTGCTTTGAGCAGGGTGGGGGGAGGCTAGGTTTAGGCCTGGTTGGCCTAGTTGGTGTTTGGCATTCTAATCAGTGTGAATGGTTTGTGTGTTTGTGTCGGTCCCTGGTCTATAAGTTGTTTGTGTGGTATTCTCTAGTAATGAACTCACAATGGCGGATTGTAAGATAGTGTCCTTTAATGTCAGGGGTTTAAACTGTAAACTGAAAAGGGCACTTGTTTTTGATTATGTTAAAACTCACAATCCTGGTATTATTATTTTTCAAGAGACGCACCTTAGGGGGCAGAAGATCCTAGCATTAAAGAGGCCATGGATAGGGACAGCCTATCATGCAGTGTATTCTAACTATGCTCGTGGAGTTTCGGTGTTGATTAGTAAATCTCTCCCATTTCAACTACAGGATCTTCATATAGACCCATCGGGGAGGTACGTGCTGTTACATGCAAAGCTATGGGGCTCTAAATTCCTAGTGGGGGGGATATATGTCCCGCCTCCTTTTCACAGGGGAGTTCTGGACACCCTTATGGCAAAAGTTTCACAATACCCGGGGACGCCATTGCTCCTTTTAGGGGATTTTAATGCCACTCTAGATCAGGACATGGATCGTCTCCATCCTCATTTGACGCATAATAAAGGCCTTAAAGAGTGGGCAGAAGCCAATGGCCTGATAGAGGCATGGAGATGGCTGCACCCCAGAGATAGGCAATTCTCTTGTTTTTCACCTGCCTACAACTCTCTCTCCTGGCTAGATTTGGCCTGTGTGTCAAAAGATATATTGCATATGGTACCTGTTGTAGAATACCTACCACGTGGGATATCAGATCATGCGCCCCTGAAGTTGATACTAGCTTCACCATTGTGGGTTTCGGAGAGGTTATGGAGACTGAACCCTAGATGGTTAGACGTCCCAAAAATACTGAATACATGTCAGGAACAGATAGAAACATACTGGAGGGTGAATGAGGGCTCAGTAAACCCATTGGTGGAATGGGATGCTTCTAAGGCTGTTTTTAGAGGTGCCATAATTGGGGCCATAGCATCATACAGAGCTGACTTGGGAGAAAAGAGACGGAAATTAGAGGCTGAAGTTGCGGAGAGAGAAGCGGAGTATGTACAGGCCCCATCTCAAAATACTAAGGAGACACTGTTAGTGGCTCAGAGGGAGTATTCGTTACACTTGACAGAGTACACTCAGAAGAGACTTCTTATGCAAAAGCAATCAATTTTTGTAGAGGGAGACAAAAATGGTAGAGCACTGGCGTTTCTGGCCAGAGCAGAGACACCAGTGACAGTGGTGGCCGGGGTGGTTGACTCACACGGAACACTGCGGTCAGATCCGGGGCAGATATGTGAACAATTTGCCTCTTACTATAAAGAACTTTACGCCTCCAGACTAACTTTTACGGACAGGGAAATAACCCACTTCTTGGACAAGATAGATATACCTGTATTATCCCGTGAAGAGGTAGAGGACCTAGAGGCAGACATATCAGTGGCGGAAATTAGCAGGGCTATAGGGCGGTTGGCGACGCATAAGACGCCTGGACCAGACGGGTTTCCAGCAGAGTGGTACAAACAAGACACAGAGCAATGGAGTGGTAGACTAGAAAAATTGTTTATAGCTGCAGCTATGGAGGGTTCTTTGCCACCCTCTTTCTCTGAGGCGGTGATCACAATAATCCATAAACCTGGCAGACCCCCGGACCAGTGCAGTTCTTACAGGCCAATATCCCTGCTTAATCTAGATGCAAAGATTTTGGCTAAAGTTTTGGCTATAAGACTGAATGGAGTGATTCTGTCACTGGTTGGAGCAGACCAATCGGGATTCATGCCGGGGAAAACGACCGATATAAACCTCCGACGATTGTTTACTAACTTGCAAGTCACTCACACAAATGCAGGGAGTAGGGTGATCGCCGCCTTAGACAACGAGAAGGCTTTTGACTCGGTGGAGTGGAGATTTATGTGGGCACTTTTGTCACGGATGGGGTTTCCTTCTAATTTTATCAAATGGTTACGCCTATTATACCTGCAACCTACAGCGAGAGTCAGGGTAAACGGGCTGTTGTCTCCTCCTTTCCCACTTGGGAGGGGCACTAGGCAGGGGTGCCCGCTCTCGCCGCTGCTTTTTGCCCTCATTATGGAACCACTCTCAATTATGATCAATGCACATGATAACATTCGGGGATGGTCCATTGCGGGTCTGGAAGAAAAAATATCACTATATGCAGATGACATGTTGGTATATTTGGGAGATCCTGGGACCTCTTTGGAGTGCCTGTTGGAGACAGTGAATGTGTTTGGAGGTTACTCTGGTTTGCAGGTAAACTGGGGAAAATCCATACTTTTTATGTTAGACTAAATTGACCCGGTGTTGGTGACCCCCATCTCCACCCTTCAGATTGTCGCGCATTTTAAATATCTAGGAATTGTTATACACGAGATATTACTAATTTAATGAGTTAAACCTTCAGCCGGTGATACGGCAGGTGGAGCTGAAGTTAAAGACCTGGGCCAATCTTCCTCTGTCTCTTATTGGGAGAGTCAATATAGTTAAAATGGTGCTGTTGCCTAAGCTTTTGTACCTATATCGAGCAGCCCCGAGTATACTTCCTAAATCACATTTCACATCTCTGGACAAATTACTCTTCTCCTTTCTGTGGGGAGGTGCTACCCCTCGTCTAAGCAAAGCTACACTAAAAGCCCCATATGACAGAGGTGGACTTGAATTTCCAGACTTATATATTTATTATGTAGCGGTTCAGTTAGCATATGTATCAAAATGGTTCGAGGGCAGAATTAATGACCCGTCAGTGGTGTTGGAGGCAGCGTTGGTGGAGTTCTTTTGAGGGCCTCGCAAATCTACCATATAGAGAGGGGAATTGTTTCCAGCATCACTATACACTGCTAATGGGGGCAGCGGTGTCTGTGTGGAGGCCTTCATTCACCCCATATGGTCATAGCGGGGAGGACAGCGTCTGGTCTCCAGTTGTTCCCTTGTGGTGTAACAGGAAATTACGGCCCTACAATAGATTTACCAGATTATAAAATTTTGGGCCACTCGTGGAGTGAAATATCTCACACAGTTATATAGAGATGGTCTCCTTCTGACGTTCTCAGACCTGCAGTCCCAATTTTGATCTTCCAAGGGGATCCTTTTTTAGGTACTTGCAGTTACGACATGCCGTGCACCACACAATTTGGACTGGTTGATGTTCGTCTTGAATATGGGTACCTAGAAGATATTTTAAGGCGGACTACCCTTAAAAAACCAGTCTCGTCTATTTATAGAGCTATTATGATTGTCAGGTCCCTCCCCACTTGCGATTTCCCTTGAGAGGGTGGCAAAGGGACATCCGTCTTTACCGACTGAGGCGCTCTCTGAACTAAAGACTTCCTGGCGGCTGGCGGTTTTAAGCGCTAGAGATCAACTTATCCAAGTTAAGTGGCTCCACAGGGTTTACCTTACACCAGTCCGATTACATCAGATGCATTGCATACCCTCCACAGTTTGTTCCCGATGTGGGGCAGAAAGGGGAACATTGATCCATATGGTATGGGATTGCCCGGTTTTGCAGGAGTATTAGCGGGGTATACACAGTTTTTTAAATACGAAACTGGGTTTCCCCAATGTGTGCCTGCCTGAGAATAGTCTACTCGGAATTGTGGAAGATTTGATTCCAAGTAAGGCAGACCGAACCCTCTACCTGTTATTGCTTTTCTATGCTAGGAAAACCATTCTATTAAATTGGAAACCGCCCAAGGTCCCATCACTGGAACAGTGGAAGCAGCTGATTAATGCCGAACTTCCCAGGTACAAGATTACATATGCCACCAAGGGCGTCCCCAAACGCTTCCATACGGTTTGGAGCAACTGGACGGCAGCTCAGACTGTGTGATTGACTGTGAGTACGGAAAGATGGGCCAGGGGCCGGCAAGTGTGAGTGGCGGAGTGATTGGTATGGTGTGGATGTGTGACACAAAGGCAATACATGATGGATGATATCCAGAGAAGGGTCTCAGCAAGATCTGGCGTATATCTCTTATTGTTTCTTTACCAATGTTTTCTTGCAGCAGTATTATACCAAGACCAAATAATGCAGTATGACTCATATGTGGTCTTTCTCAAGTAATATTGTGGAATAGTATGTAAACATCATTTTGATGATTATTGCATGTGGAACTGTATGTATTTGGGACCGAATCTCACTGCAATGCCTTGGTGTAATGTGTGAAACTGATGTTCGTTATGTTAAAATTGCAAAATTCTATAAATAAAACCTTTTAAAAAAAAAAAAGAATATAGCAAATGAGAATGCCCATCCTCTGTCGACCTTACCTGTCTTACTGAGTTCCTGTTTTTTGCTGGAAAAACGATAGTTCACTATTGGATGTCTAGTCATAGCCCTAATGTACAGGACTGGATTCATTCTGTAAATGCTACTTTCCCTTATACAAAATATATCTACTTACATCATGGCTGTCTTGTTAAATTTGTTATAGTCTGAAAGAATTAGCTGAACACTCCACCCACCCCACTGGTGATCCCTTGTATAGATTAGACTACGTTAAATTTACTAACTTGATTCTGACTACACTTGATTGGATTTGCCTTGTTATGCTTATATTGGGCTCCCTGATGTAGGTTTATACCCCTATGCCTTCTGCTGACTTCCGGCCCCTCCTGCCCGCTAGACATATGGATCATTTACCTCTATAGAATCTCCATGGGTCCCCTATACAGAGGATGAACAAAGCACATACATATTGTGTGTATAAAAATGACGGGCCTCATGTATGAAAACTGTCTCGGTCTAAGACTTTCTTTGTTGCCATGTCCCCCTTTATGTTTATTGCAATTTATGTTTTAAGTTTCTTACTCCAATTCAATGAGATCACGTTTGATAGGTCTGTGATTGTATTGTGACATGTGACATTAATACCTGTATCATTTATACATACGTTCTTATGCTGTATTTGTGTGTAACATTTGCAACACTTGGATTTGATTTTTTTTTAAATTTTGTCTGATCCCATTTTCTGAATTCTGTGTATTGATCCTTTTGAATTAACCTGATTTTGAATAAAAAAAAAGAAAAAAGATGTTTTACTCAGAAACCAAATCTTTCTGTTCATCAAACAACTCAGGAGTGAAGAAGCCATGTTCATGTTTTTT
Organism: Phyllomedusa bahiana; assembly: GCA_025379985.1. Classification (NCBI taxonomy): domain Eukaryota; kingdom Metazoa; phylum Chordata; class Amphibia; order Anura; family Hylidae; genus Phyllomedusa; species Phyllomedusa bahiana. Next base: position 42,361 of record JAODAL010004394.1, on the reverse strand, counting down.
TAAATCACATCTTGTTATACATAACAGACCTGGCATCAGCCATCTTACTTAGTAGAGGAGAACTTGAGCTCACCATGGGACATAACAGCTTTTCTCCCTACAACTCCATTGAAATTTAAAGGGCCTGTGTGAGAAACCAGAAAAAATAAGAACACATAATGGAGGGATCCTAAGTATAAGCAGTAAATATATGTCTATACACAGGTATATAAACTACTTACAAATGCTGTTACTATCGCATATTACTGCTGTGCTGAATCTTTCTCCTCACTGGGCTAGTGGGCAGAGCTACATTGCTAGGTACGCTGTTTGAAAACAACATGTCCCACAACACCCTGCTTCCTCTCAGCTGAGCTGGAACATCCTGCCCCCGCTGCTCCTCACAGTGCCAGTGCTGCCGCCATCTTGTATTATATCTTTTCATGAGACAACACTGAAGATATGACACTTGGACCCAATGTAAAGTAGTCAGTGTACATCTTGTATAACAGTGTAAGTTTGGTGTGCCTCAAAATAATTCAACACACAGTCATCAATGTCTACACTGCTGGCAACAAAGGTGAGTACACCCCTAAGTGAAAATAAATTTTCCCTCCACGGTGTCATGTGACTTGTTAGTGTTACAAGGTGTCAGGTGTGAATGGGGAGCATTGGTGTGTTATATTTGGTGTCATCGCTCTCACACTCTCTCATACTGGTCACTGGAATTCCAACATGGCACCTCATGGCAAAGAACTCTCTGAAAGTCTGAAAAAAAGAATTGTTGCTCTACATAAAGATGCAGTCCTATATAGAAAGAGATCCAGCATCCACAATAGACGATGTCTGTGCGGCTAATTTTAAAAAAACATTTGCATTTATTACTTCATATTAAAAAGGAATTACATCCATTCCATATAGTTCATGATAGAATGCATAGGTAAAAATCACCACAAAACACCTTCATAGACAGGGATCACACCTTAAATGGTCTTGTGCAAAACGGACCGACGTGTTTCGGTAATAACATACCTTACTCTTGGTTGTCTCTGTGTGAATGATCAGGGTTTTTAAGATGTGGATCATGGTAAAAGCCAATTTGGTTACTCCCTGATTTGTTAACTCTATAACAACTCTAAACATGTATCTAAAAACATATGCTCTTAGCCACTTAAGGTTAAAAACCCAAAGACCAGTTTGAAGATATATACAAAATTATTCTATTTCCTCTTAGTGTTAATTTTGGGAAAAATTTCTTTACATCACATATTCAGATTTTGAAAAAATATAAAAGATCATGCTTAATATTAAGGCGTATGGAATCTTGTTGCCAACTGAAAATCCATTTGGTTTCCCCTGCTTAACAAAAGATTGCGCAGGTCTCACCTCTTTCGGGCAAGAACACTCTTCTATACCCATTCAACGAAACAAGTGGTATCGCCAGCATGAACTTCCAAAAAATGTTTTGAAACTGCCTGACATATTTCTGTGCCAATTAGAATTACGAGCATCTGACAGATGTCTTTCTCATTCTCGTTTTCAAAGTATTGGATGTGCAGCCCACATATTGCATTTACATGAGTTACAAGATACAGATAGACCACATTTTTTGTATTACAGTAAATGTATTGATAAATTTTTAATTTTTATTTGTAGTAAATGATGTAAAATTATCTCGTATTTCTACGTATTTACAAATTAGACAGACTGAATGTCCACCATTTAAATGATCCTTTGTATGTAAGCCAGGTTCTTTTTGATGTTTCCTGTTTCATAAGGAATAAACTAGATGAAACTATAGTACCTAATTAGGGCATTTTTTCGCTACAAATCTAACACCATCAATCCCGGATGTCCTTCAGGCGAGGATGTACCCTTTTTAAAATCGGGAGATGTTTTTTGATTATTGCTACTATATGATTATATTGAGGTGAATACACCGTACTAAAGGTGATACCAGTAAAATCTTTTTTAAATTTATGACCTTCCTGTATCAGTGTTTCTCTGGATATTTTTTCTACTTTGCTTTTACTATTTTGTAGCATTCTGTCTGAATATCCTCTCCATCTTAATTTATTGAGAACGGTGTCCTGCTGTTTTTTAAAATCAGTTGGATTACTGGAATTTCTTTTATTCTTATCAATTCCCTGTGGGTATATTTTGAACCACATGGGGCGGGTGACATGACCCGGCACCAATGTGGAATTCTGTGCCGAGGTTTCAAATATTTGGGTTTTATATTAATATTGGTACCAGATGTGCCTTCCCGTGTCACATCCAAAAAAATTAATTTATGATATGTTTGCCTGATGGGTAAATATTAAGTTCCATTCATTGTCATTTAGGTACATAAAGAATTCTGGTATCAGATCACGTGGACCCTCCCATATCAGGAGGAGGTCGTCTATATAACGACCGTACCCCCTGATTTTGGGAGGTAAAAGGTTGAGGTTGAAAATAAAAAATCCTCCTCCCACATGCCCATGAAAATATTTGCAAGGGGGGGAGAATTTCGCGCCCATTGAGGACTCCTTGCAATTGAAGAAAAAATTGTCTGTCAAAAGAAAAAGTTATGAGATAATAAAAATTGTACAACCATTTATAATGAATTCACAAAATCTGATCTTCATATGAACTATATTTAAACAAAAACCTTTTAGTACAATTAGTGCCATATTATGGGGAATGGAGGGGTACAAAGCAACCACAATCGCAAGTAAGCCAGGAAATTTTCCTGCCCTTTTATCTTTTCTAATGAAGCGATGGTATGCTTGTATCCCGTTAAAAAACCTGGTAACTGTGATATCATTGGGTTTGGGGAAGGCTATCAAGCCCCTCACTGACTCTTTCGCATATACGAACCGATGCCCGAAACTATGGGCCTAATGGGCGGGGGAAATACATTTTTATGTGTTTTTGGGAGAGAGTGCATGATTGGTAAAGTTGAGTAATCGACATACAGTCGTTTAGCAAATTCTACTGAAAAAACTCCCATACTGACACCTTCATCTAAGAGCTTTCTGAGTGATATTTGGAAGGGGGCTGTGGGGTCTTGGTCCAATTTTCGATATACATATTTATTGCTCAGCAATTCTTTTGTTTAACTTTTTTATATAAACCTGAATCCAAGACAACCACGCCCCCCCCTTATCTGCCATTTTACAGTAAACTGTTTGTTGCTTTTTAGATTTTTCAGTGCCATCCATTCCTGTTTTTGTAAGATTGTTTCTAAATTTTTTTCTTGTTTTACTTGACTCCGCAAGTGTAACAAGATCATGTTAAATCATCTCTTGAAAGACATCAAGTATCTCAGGGCGTGAGTGAATAAGATAGAAATAAGGGTTAGGAACTACATGTTTATTGACAAATGGTTCTGAATTATTATTTTCTGCTCATAATGATCTTAATTCAGATATAGATTTTAATTCTCTGAAATCGTGTGAAATTAGTTCCTCCTTATTACATATTACTTGATTAATCTCTGTATGAGCATATGTTCCCCCTTGTGTCTAGTTTCTGATTTTATTTTCCTCAAAAAAATGATTCTTGACAGTAAGTGCACGTTTCAAAACCCGTTGAGTCCACCAAAGTTTGGTAAACGTCAAAAGGTCTGGATGGTCAAAAATTAAACCCTTTAGATAATCTTGAATTTCAGCATTGGTTTTAAAACGAAAGCAAAAATATTTAATACGGGCTCTCCTTCCCCCCCTCCCATATTGTCTGTTGTTGCCCCGTCCTCTTCTTGTGCTTCCTTCCCGCACGCTTATATTTTCCTGTAAAAAAGGTTGCATAGCATTTAGATAAGCACGGGTATTCATCCTTCTAATCGGAGGTGTATTGGTTGCCATTTCTGGGGTATTTAAATTATCCAACAATCCATCTACTGTGGATGAGGAAGATTGTTCCATTGAGGAATCGATTTCAGAAAAACTAACATGTCTTTCGACTGTATGTCGATTACCCAACTTTACCAATCATGCACTCTCTCCCAAAAACACATAAAAATGTATTTCCCCCGCCCATTAGGCCCATAGTTTCGGGCATCGGCTCGTATAGCGAAAGAGTCAGTGAGTGGCTTGATAGCCTTCTCCAACCACTGATATCACAGTTACCAGGCTTTTTACGGGATACAAAGCATACCATCGCTTCATTAGAAAAGATAAAATGGCAGGAAAATTTCCTATGGCTTACTTGTGATGTGGTTGCTTTGTACCCCTCCATTCCCCATAATGTGGCACTAATTGTACTAAGAAGGTTTTTGTTTAAATATAGTTCATATGAAGATCAGATGTGTGAATTCATTATCATGGTTGTACAATTTTTATTATCTCATAACTATTTTTCTTTTGACAGACAATTTTTTCCTTCAATTGCAAGGAGCCTCAATGGGCGCGAAATTCTCCCCCTCCCTGGCAAATATTTTCATGGGCATGTGGGAGGAGGATTTTTTATTTTCAGACCTCAACCCTTTTACCTCCCATATCAGGTGGTACGGTCGTTATATAGACGACCTCCTCCTGATATGGGAGGGTCCACGTGATCTGATACCAGAATTCATTAAGTACCTCAATGACAATGAATGGAACTTAATATTTACCCATCAGGCACACATATCATCAATTAATTTTTTGGATGTGACACTGGAAGGCACACCTGGTACCAATATTAATATCAAACCATATTTGAAACCTTCGGCACAGAATTCCATATTGGGTGCCAGGTCATTTTCACCCGCCCATGTGTTCAAAATATACCCACAGGGGAATTGATAAAAATAAAAAAGAAATTCCGTAATCCAACTGATTTTAAAAAACAGCAGGACACAGTTCTCAATAAATTAAGATGGAGAGGATATTCAGACAGAATGCTACAAAAATAGTAAAAGCAAAAGTAAAAAATATCCAGAGAAACACTGATCAGGAAGGTCATAAAGTTAAAAAAGATTTTACTGGTATCACCTTTAGTACGGTGTATTCACCTCAATATAATCATATAGTAGCAATAATCAAAAAACATCTCCCGATATTAAAAGTACATCCTCGCCTGAAGGACATCCTGGATGATGGTGTTAGATTTGTAGCGAAAAAATGCCCTAATATCGGTACTATAGTTTCACCTAGTTTATTCCTTAGTGAACAGGAAACATCAAAAAGAACTGGTTTTACATACAAAGGATCATTTAAATGTGGACATTCAGTCTGTCTAACTTGTAAATACGTAGAAATACGAGATAATTTTACATCATTTACTACAAATAAAAATTATAAAATTTATCAATACATTAACTGTAATACAAAAAATGTGGTCTATCTGATATCTTGTATCTCGTGTAAAATGCAATATGTGGGCTGCACATCCAATACTTTGAAAACGAGAATGAGACGACATCTGTCAGATGCTCGTAATTCTAATTGGCACAGAAATATGTCAGCAGTTTCAAAACACTTTATGGAAGTTCATGCTGGCGATACCGCTTCGTTCGCTGTAGGGGTATAGAACGAGTGTTCTTGCCCGAAAGAGGTGGAGACCCTGCGCAATCTTTTGTTAAGCAGGGAAGCCAAATGGATTTCAGCTGGCAACAAGATTGTACATACGGCCTTAAATATTAAGCATGATCTTTTATATTTTTACTAAATCTGAATATGTGATGTAAAGATTCTTCCAAATTAGATACTAAGAGGAAATAGAATAATTTTGTATATATCTTCAAACTGGTCTTTTGTTTTGTAACCTTAAGTAGCTAAGTGCATATGTTTTTAGATACATGTTTAGAGTTGTTATAGGGTTAACAAATCAGGGAGTAACCAATTTGGCTTTTCCCATGATCCCCTTCTTAAACCATGATCATTACACAGAGACAGACCAAGAGTAAGGGATGTTATTACCGAAACGCGTCGGTCGTTTTGCACAAGACCATTTAGGTGTGATCCCTGATTGAAGGTGTGTGTGGGTTTTTTTACCTATGCATTCTATCATGGATATATGGAATGGATGAATTCCTTTTTAAAATGAAGAAAAAAAAGCACATGTTTTTTTTAAAATAAGCCGCACAGACATCGTCTATTGTGGATGCTGGATCTCTTTCTATATAGGACTGCATGTTTAATACCGGTTGGAGTTGACGGTTGGTCCGTGCATCCAGGACGCATTGGATACTACGAGAGCATAAGGGGTAAGCTGAAAACACACACTTTACTCTCTACATAAAGATGGCCGAGGCTATAAGAATATTGTCAACACCCTGAAATTGAGCTCCAGCATGGTGTCCAAGACCATACAATGGTTTAACAAGATTAATTCTTGTTCTACTAAGAATAAGCCTCACCATGGTTGATCAAATAGGAAAGTGCATGTACTCTGCATCATAGCTAGAAACCAGGGGTGTAACTAGAGAAGCCTGGGCCCCATAGCAAGCTTTTAAATGGGCCCCCACCCACCTCCCCGACCACAAACATTTCCCTGACTGAACCAAAGCCCACTGTCCCTGCCAACTTGACAGACTGCCCTAATGGCAGCCCCCAACTGAGCGGCAGTTCCTACGCTGCTAGGTGCAGGACCTGTCAGGGGAGACAACGGTCAGACAGTCCAAGTCGGCAACAGAGTGGTAACGTCAGGCCACAAATGGGAAACTGGAAGGAAAACCAGAAAACAAACAAGGGGTCAGAAAACTTTCATGAACAAGGTACTGAGTCAGGAGACAAGCTGAGGTCAAGAACACGAGCCGACGTCAGGTAATAAGGAACACACAATATAGAAACAAGGGGAAAACAATCAGTGTCCTGCCCCAAATTCACGTACCCCCGGGGTCTTTGTGGAGCTCGACAGGCAGCTAAACGCCTTCCTACTTGTCAATAATTACGACCGTGTTTTAAGTCTGTAGTTTTATTAACAGGATGTAGGATCGGGTAAAACTGATGGACAAACAAAAATGTACATTAGAATACACATAGGCTGTTTGTAACAAACAAAAAAACAGTGTACAAGGTAGAAATACAGTAAACTTACATGGTGGACAACATGCCCAGGTCAATCTGAATAACAGCACAGTATAATCTGTCATAACTACATACAACAAGTTCTAACTGTACTAGCAGTGCTTATGAAGCTAGACATTTTCACAACCGAACAGCTTACCAACTATGCTTCAACAAGAGCAGAGATGAGATGGCTGATGTCTTCTCTGTGCAGACATGAGGTGAAAGAGTTTCTTCTACCCATAATGCAAAGAACTTCCTCTTGAACAGGAAACTATAAACATTTGTGAAACCTTACAAACAAAGGCCACAAGGTGGCACCAAAGGCATTAATTATTTAACTAATGCATATAAACATGTCTATGAGCAGCACACTCCCCGCCTGGCGTCAGTTGATGCCACTAACAGAGTCCTCAGAAGAAAACAGTAATATGAGTTCAGTAACTGGTCTGAGGAACAGTTTAGTCTCATTCTGCCTATGCACCTTGACCTCTACTTTGCGTATGCTTCCGTCTTCGCTTGGAGTGTTTTGGTGATAAGTCCTAGAGGCCATTCATTTCTATGTGATTGACAGTCTTTCATAAGAACGACATCACCAATTTTGAGGTTAGGTTTGGTGGTTTGTCACTTATTCCTTGGTTGTAGAGTGGAGATGTACTGTTTCCTCCACTTGTCCCAAAAGGCATTAGCGAGGCTTTGAACCTGTCTCCATTGACGTTTGTAAAGATCTTTAGATGTGAATTCTCCTCCAGGAGGATTAACAATGCCAGTCTTCTGAGTAAGCAGCATAGCAGGAGTAAGGATCGCTGGATCTTCGGGATCACTTGAAATTGGGATTAAAGGTCTGGCATTATGATGGCTGAAACCTCTGCTAGAAAGGTAGTTAAGCACTCATGAGTGAGTCTTGCTGTACCAACTTGCAATAGGATAGAGTCCAGGATTTTTTTCGTCTATCCTATCATTCTCTCCAAGCTCCACCCATATGAGAAAGGTGCGGTAGATTAAAAGTCCAAGTACAACCTTGCTAAATTAGAATCTTTCGAACTGAGTGTATCCTTTTGTGGGAAATTTTGGAGTTCTTTGGGCCTGCTCCAAAAAAGTTAGTGCCTAGTCAGAACAAATTGTTTCCCCGGGTTTCCTCTAAAGGGCAATAAAGGGCCCCTTAAGAGCTTTATGAAGCTTGAATATCCATAGATTCAATTACCCCTCAATGTAAAACCGGTCGGGGGGGAAAATACAAGTAAACAGAACTCCCCAACCCGTTTGCTATTGGATTGCCCTTTCCTTGGTGTATCGAGAAATTGGGAAAAAAAGGGCCCAAAATACATCAAAAACCCAATTGGTAAAAGGAGGATCTGTACTTTTTTCCTGTCAGTTTGGAAAGGGGTTGGGCCCAAATTTTTCGGGTTTTTGGGAAAAAAACCCTCGCATTTTTGGGCAGGTAAAAAAAATTTTGGGTAAAAAAATTTTACTCACGGCATCGCTTGTCCAAAAAACCCACGGGTCCAGAAATTTCGTAAAGCCCCCTTCTGAAAAACCAGCCGGGCCCCTAAAGGTTTTAAACCTCATTGTGGAAAATTTTTTGTAAAGCAAAGAAGCAATATGATGTTGCCCTGGAATTACCAAGCAAAGTCAAATTTCGGCTTTCTTGAGGGGGCCCCTCCCAAATTTTCAATTTCCATCCCCCAATCAATTAACGGATCCAGTTTCTTTAAAAAAAAAACGGGTTTTTTTGGGGATGGGTCCCCGGGTTTAAAATGGGGCTCTCGATTTCTTTGGCAAAGATTTTCCTTGTTGCACAAAAAAGGGATTCATACTCTTGGCCCGATCAAGTTCACTTACTGTTAGACTTTTTTACAGTTTTCCAAACCCTTCACATTTAAAAGGGTATGGTAGTAAAAGGCATTTTTGAAAGAAAAAACCCCAAATTTTGGGTTTTAAGTAGGTGATGGTCGAATAAGTAAATTTTTCCAGGTAAGAAAACAAAATAAATCGGTGAGACTTGGGCCCGCTGTTGTAACTTCGATGAAAATTTTGGGACACATAGGACAGTTTTTAGTATCTTTTTTCTACATCCATTTAATTAAAAATTTTCCTCAAGAATTTGTGGTGTTGGGGCCCCTTTGATTTTTTAAAAAGAAGGGGCCGGGAAACCGTAAACCATTTTTGTATCATTTGGGGTGGCCCCGCAAGCTACAATTTAGTTGCTTTTTCTGAAGGTTATGGTTTTTGGCCCCGTAAACGGGCATAATTGTACATGGGGGCCCCATGAAGGGAAAATTGGGTAAAATGAAAGCTGTGTGGTAGCTCTTTTAGGGGGAATGTTTTAAAACCCCAAGTTGGAAGAGAGAAGGGCGCCATTCCCTCACTAATTTTTGGAAAAGAAATGTTTTTAACCGGAGGTCTTTGTTTTTCTTTCCCCAGACAAACATCTCCTAAAAGGGGACCCACCCCAAGATCAAGTTTTGGGGCCCTATGGGGGCTTTTTTGAGGACCTTTAAATTTTGGGCCTTCTTGCTTTGTAAAACTTAAAGATTTTCCTCCCAAGGAGTAGGAGGGATCTGTGCTTGAGCATCGGTTCTGGTTTAAGATGAGCTAAATGCCTCAAATGGGAGTGAAAATTCTGCACATCTGGTGAAGGATTTCAGCCTATTTTTCGAAAAATTGGTTTCCACTCAATTAGGGGTGGGTTAAGGGCCAAGCAGGTGAAAACCTTTCAAATAACTCAAAGCCGGTACCCCAGTAGCTCCTCCTCCCCGTCCCCAACAGTACCGGGGCACAAGTTTTTAGTGATTTAGGGGAGCTGGGCCCCTTTGATGTTTAAACATTTCAAAGAAACCCAAAACTGGCTAGAGACTTGTTATTTTGGCCCATCAAGAATGCATAGATTTTTGATTGTTTTTGTCTTTTTTTCCCTTTGAGGGGTTTAGACCCCTGATGGGCTTTTTTTTTGGACGGGGAAACCTGCCCCCTTGGGAGTCCTTTGCAGACCTTGAAAATTTGTGAAGTAACTGCCGGTGAAATTCGTACTAGCTTTCCCTTCCCCTTCTTATGTTCCCAGTGCTTTTTTGCATTGGGAAAAGTCCTTTGGGGGCGGGAAACCGGGGGGTGAAAAGCTGTGTTTATTGTTCTGCCCAAATTCTGAAACATTTTACACTAAATTTACACCCTTTGGGCCCAAAGTGTTTGTCGCAAGAAAAACATTTGTACCCCCTAGTTGTTCTCCTTGAGGAAGGTTTTGCGTTTTTTTCCCATCGTTTTTCCCCTAAAGGCTCTGCTTTTCAGTAGGGTTTTTTGGTTTTTCCTTTGCAAGGGACCTCCCTTACGGGGATCCTGATTTGGGGCCCGCCCTGGTAAAAGGGAAATTTTAAAAGACCTGGGAAAAGTAATTGTAGGAGAGTTTAGGGTTTTTTGTAAATTTGGGTTTTTTTGGTTCTTTTGATCCCTTAAGCCCAAGGAGGAGTGACCCCGCCCATTGTAAAAATTAAAAGCTTGGATTTTTCCCCCAAAAAATCTTTTGCTTTCTGTAAAACCCAAAGCCCCACAAAAACCCCAAATGGGAGGAAATGGTACATTTGGGAGCTTGGTTTTTTTACCGGGCCCCCATGTTGCCCCAACTTATCTTGTAGGTTGTAAGGAAGCTTTTTATTTTTAAGGTTACATATCTGCCCTGTGTCAAGAAATGCAATCCGGGGTAGATCTCCATCTCCCCTTTGGGCAACCCTGTAGTTTCCCTTTAAAACAATTTCACTTATTTTCTCTTTTTTTGGATCCTTTAAATTTGGTATTCTAGGGAAGTCACAATTCTTTTAAAAAATTGAGTTTTTCTATAGCCTCTGTGAACCAAAAAACCCCTTTCATCTAGTTCCTCGGGCCCGGGAAAAGTGCCCCCCTCCACCCAGGGGGGTTGTTTACCCGGCCCCAACCCAAAACTCAACCCCGGGTTTCAGTTTAAAAAAAGTTGGGGGGCCCCCCCCTGTCAGGGCACCGCCACAAGGGCCCTAGTTCCCCCTTTCACACACAATTAAAATTCCGTGCCACTTTCGCAGGAAAATTCCAATAACCCCCTTCCACCTCCCAGATCCCCCGGATAAACATCCTGCAGCCCCCAAACCCCTGGCGCCCTAGACCCCTATCGAGGCCCCCCCAAGTTTTGGGCTCCGCCTTTGCCCAAAAATTTCCCAAAACTTGGGCCCACCAGCTCCAGTTCTCCCAACAAAAAACCGAGTTTCAGCCCCTGATGCCGAGGCCCAAGGGGACCCTTGAAAAAACAGATTTCCCTTTTTTTGGCAGGATATTTGTAAATTTTCATGATAGAGTGGGACTGCGGGGGCCAAGTTTCAAGGGACTCCCCAAAAACCCAAACTTATCAAACCCCTTCCCCGCCCTTGTCGTCAAGCACCCAATTTATCCCGCGCTTGAGAAAGAAAATTTGAAGATTGGAAACCCAAGGGGCCCCGAAACAACTTACGGTCCTGGACCTTCCTGAATCCTGAGTGACGAAAAAAATTTTCTTACATTGAATTATTTCACCAGATTCTGGGCGACCACCCATCACTCCATTAAGCTGGTTAGGCCCACAGAGAACCCCCGCCCTAAGGGGCCCTCCCCCTCCCCGCTGATGAAATTGTTTGCCCCATGACTTTTCTAAAAAAGGGGGGCATTTAATTTGGACAAAACCCCGGGCCCAAATGCGCTCCCCTCGAATATGAAGGCGCTCGAAAAAATTTTTCCCAAAGGGACCTCTAAAGGGGTGACCTTGAGAAAAACGCCTCCAAAAACCGCCCCCGGGCCCGTCCTAAAGGATCATAAAGATTTATGTAAAAAGCTGGAATTTTCCCTTTTTTTTTTCGCCCTCACGCCAGAAAGGATGGCCTTCTGCTATTTTTTAAAGGGCACAAGAGGATGGAAACCCTTTTTTCCCGTTTTCCCAGTTTCCCCAATTTCCTCCCCCTCCCGACGGGGAAACTTGGACATTTTGTCCCCCCACCTGCCTTCCCAGCTTGGCAACACCCTCGCCAAAAAAAGGCCCCCGGACCCCCTGAAGCCCTGGGGTCGCAACTCCCGTACATTCCCCCCTAAATGTCCTGACCCTTGGACCCCGGGTGAATTCTAATTATGTTTCCTTTCTCCTCATCTAGGTCATAACCTTGTTTGTTGTTTTTGGGAAAAAGAGCCCTTGGGGCCCTAAATGTTGTCCACTTCTTTTTTTGGGGCCGGCCCTGGCTGCAAGCGGGTTTAGTTGTTTATCAACTGGTTATTAACTTTTCCTCTTCTGGGTTGGTTTTCATAAGTACTTTTTCCCTGTACTCACTTTTTCTCCCCCCCGGGGGATGGTCCCAATCAAATTGGATTGGGGAAAAAACCCCCCTCCCCCTTCCTTTAGTGCTGAGGGTGCGCAGTTTTATGGGTTTTACCCAACTAAATTACCCCCCTTTCCCTAAATCTTCCCCACCCCCCGGTTTGTAACTGGGTTTTGTTTAAAATTACTTCCCTATTGGGGTTTTTAAAACCAAAAATTTTTGGTTTTTGTTGCTTTTTCCCCGAAATCTTTGCTCTGGGGTTTGATTTTTTCTTTTGGTTTTGTTTTGGGTCTTTTTTTCCCTTTGTGTCCCCCCCAAACCCCCATCCCCCCCGCCTACAGGAAAAATTGGGAAAGTGCGTTACTATAAAAGAAAAAGGGGACTAAATTTCCTAACTTAAAAGGGCCGCCTTCCCTTTACCGAGCTCCGGGGGCCTTGCATGCAGACATATTTTTTGCCCAAAGAGACACCCTTTTTGGATTACTGGGGCCCTCCTTTAAATTGAAAGGCCCCCGGTTCCCCCGGCGCCCAAACCCCTGCTTCCAGGGGCCCCCCCCCCCCCCCCCCCCGGCAAAAAGGGGCTTTGGGGTTGCTTTTTTTATTTGGGCCACATGCCCCCTTCAAGGTAAACCCCTTTTAGATTGATCCCCAGGGGGCTACATAATCCTCCAGGGAAAAATTTCATGGGACCCCCCCCTGACTCTGTGTAATCTGCACCACCAAAATCCTCCCGGGGTTTCCCTTTTCCCCTTTCAAGAATCTTTGCCAAGTTGTCCAGACTTCCACCTGAGGCTTTGCTGATAGGAGGGGATTTCAATCTAGGGGTTTCCCCCGACAAGGGGAAAAGGCATTTCCCCTTTCCGGGTTTAATCGCCCCAAGGGCCCCTGGGGTTTCCCCGCTTTTTAGAAATTTCGTAAATTGGTTAGGGGAACAGGGCCTCCCTTGGGAATCTCTGGGGGGATAAGCCCCCTATAATCAGGATGACTTTTTCCCTTTTTTTTTTTCCCCCCCAAAATTCAGAGGGAAACTCTCGAATTAAACCCTATTTTTTGGGAACCCCCCCTTCTTTTGAAGATGAGGGGCGGATGCGCAGTTTGGGGCCCCTTCCATTTCTTGGGGGGGGAAAACCAAATGCCCGGTCTCATTTGGGCATTCCAAAAAACAGGGATCCCCTCCCACCCCGTTTTTTTTTGGGGGCCCAAAAATTTTAAATTCCACCCCTTCTTTAAGGGGGCCCCTTTAAGGGAAAATTCATAAAACCCTCGTTGATTTTCCCTTTGCCCTCAAAAACAAAGGTTTGGGGTATCATCCCCCTTCAAACCCCTTTTGGGGGGGACCCACAAGGCAGTCTTCAGAGGGAAGTGCATTTCCAATGGGGCCTTAGGTTGAAGGGGGGATGCCATGCTCAAATTTTTTATTCTCGGCGGGGCAGCGCCTTTCAGCCCTTGCCAAACTCAAAAGGTTTTGCTAGCCCAAGCTTTGGTTCCCCTTTTTGGTTTTTATTGTGGGGAAATTTTTTGGGTCTAAAGGAAAATTGCGTTTCAAAAATTTTAAACTTTTTTGCAAATCTAAAAAAAAATTTTTAAGTTTTTAAAAATTGGTAAAACCCAATTTAGCTAGGCAGCCCCAATGGAGAAAAAACAAACTCTGCCCGCGGGGGCCATAAAAGGGCCCCAGACGGAAATTTTTGCACTAAAACCCCCAAAGGGAAAAGGGGACCCAGTTTTGGTCGCTTCTTTCTCTGAGCTGAAAACCCCCTTTCCCTTAGGGACCCCCCCCATATTTTCCGTTTGGGGAAAACTGAAATTAAAGTTTGGATGTTTTTCCCTTTTCCCCCCTTCTCCTTTCCCCCTTCCGAGGTTTCCGGGCCGATGGACCCCGACAAGCCAACTCCCAAATTAATTTAGAGGAGCCCCAACTGGGGGCATAAAAGCCCTTTCCCGAAAAGGCAAAACCCCCGGGCCCTGGTTTTGGGATTTTTTTTATTTTATATTATAAAACCTTTCATGCGGGAAATTGGGCCCCCCCAAAATGTTTAACCATGTTTAAAAAGCCTTTAAAGGGGCCCCCCCAAAACTCCCAGGGAAATTTTCCCAACTCCTATCTTACCCTTAACCCCTAAAAGGGAAAGGCCCATCAGATTTGGAAAGGGCCTTTTAGCCCCAAATACCCCTTTTTTAAATTTTGGGTTTATAAAATTTTTTTCAAAACTCCGGGGCCCAAACAAAACTGAAGGGCCCTGGTTACCCCACCCCCGGTACCCAAAAAAGATCAAGTGGGGGTTTGTTCCCATGTCGCCGGGGGGGGATAACACAAACCCCGTGCAAAAAACCTAAATCAAAATCGTAAAACCCCCCAGAAAAAAGAATCCTTGTTACCGGGGCCGGGATGCAGAAAAGGCCTTTTCGCCCCGCCCGGTGTTTGGGGCCTTTTCTACTGGGCACCCTTTTAAGGCCCTTTTGGCACCCACAGAAATTTTCTGAGGGGCCTTGGAAAGGGCCCTTTAAAATTCCTCCCCCGTCGGCCTCAAAAAAATGGGCCATGTGAAAAAACCCAAACCAAATTTTAAAAACAAAAATTAAGGCCCCTGGGGAGGGTTTCCCCCTCTCCCCAAATTCCCTATCTTCTTACTCTGAATGGAACCCCTAGCCCCCAGAATCCTTTCAATCCGTCCCTTTTAGGTTTCCTGGTAAAGGACAGAGAAGACAAAGTCCCCTTTTTGCGTTTGGGGAAGGGCCCCTTTTGACATTAAAATTACTCTCCCCCCCTTAAACTTCTCTAGGCTTCCCCACATCCTTGGCCCGTTTTTGGGTTTTGGGGTGTGGGGTTTTTTTAAGGGTTTTAAATTTTGCCCCCCAAGAAAGAACTCTCCCACTTAAAAATATCCCGCCTGAAAACATTAAATTGGGCCTTTACAGACTAGAAATAAAGTTAAAAAACAACCTTTCAAAAACTTGGGAAATTTTAATTTTAAACCGAAGGCCAAAAAGTTCCCCCCCCTTTTTTTCGGGTGAACTTCCCCCCCTTTCAAAAATTCGAAAATTTTTCTGCCCCAAGGGTGGAACAACTTACATTGTCCATGTTTGGGGCCCATAAATGCGGGTCAAAAAGTCCAATTTGCCAAAATTTTGTATCTCTTTTGAAACCCCCCCCGCCCCAAACCCCCCCCCCTTTGGGTTTTTAAAAGGGTCTTTGAAATTTGACAATTTTTTAAATTCCCATATGGGCCCCTGGTGGGGGAAAAATTCAAAAAGCCCCCTTTTTGTTTTGGGCGGGCCAAAATTTGGGGGTAACTCCTCCCCCAAAATCCGAAGAAAACTCCCGGGGGCAACCCACCACCCCGGGGAAAAATTACCCAGCTTTGGGTCTACCCGCCATTTTTTCTAAAAGGTTTGGAAAATTGAAAGTTGGGTTTCCCCTTTCCCAAACCCCAACATGTTTCTTTGGCATACCAAGGCAATTCCCGGAAACGGGGGCCCTTCCAGGCCCAATAAGTTCACAATTCCAACGGGAGACCCTGTCGGGGCTAGATTCCCCCTTTGGGCCTCGAGGGCATCCCCAAATGTCCCCCATTTTTTTACACCCCCCCCCTGCCTGCTAGCACCTCAAGCGCCTTTGTAGCCCATGGAAGCAAAATAGTTTTTTCCCGGGTTTTTGCAGCCCGTGGGCGCATTTCCGCACCAGGGAACTAACCCCCTTTTTGGGGAAAAAATTTGGTTTTGGACCCCCCCACTTTTCGAATCCCCCCACCCCTTTTTTAAAGGGGTTTGGGGAGAGGGGGGCCCATCTGTCCAAAGGTTGATATCAAGTTTTACCCTATTTTGAAAAAGCCCCCCCCGCCCCGGATACCAAACCCCCTTATTTCCCCATATATGCAAAAATGGGGGGGGCTTTTTTTGGGGTCCAAAATTTCCCCATAAATTTGGGTGGGGGGGGCCGGGTTTTTCCGGGCATGGGGCACCCTACTTCCTCCGCCTGCTAACCTACGGGAAAAACCCAGTATAAATCCAAAATGCACTGGTCCCCAACACCCCGGGGTTACAACATGGGTTTTAACCCGGCAATTTCGGGTGCTGTTTGGGGGGTTTTGGGGTTTGCAGTCCCGGGGTTTTTCGCTGTTTCAATATTTTGGAAATTCCCCGCAGGCCAAACCCTTCTTCGGGGGCAAAAGGTTAGTGGGGCCCTCGGGGGATTTTGGGTCGCGGGAAGTCATGATTAAAACCCTTTCCCCCCGAATTTTCTGAATTTTTCCCCCCCGGGGGTTTTTCCCGAAAAAGGGGCCAAGTTGTTTCCCCCATGTCCTTAAAAGCCGCCAAATGCTGTTTCTCACCCCTTCGGGAAGGGCAGACCCCCTTCCCCCCCTCCATACACGACCTAAAAATTTAGGACGGCGGAAGTCCAGCGGATAGGAAAGCTTCCCTCCTCTTTGCGCAATACTTTTGCCCTCTATGAAAAAAGTAGGGGAAGCCAGGGGTTCCTACTGGGCTCAGTTACAAACCTAGACCAAACTGTTTTTAGTTGTACCCATTCCCTTTCCCCTCCCCTCCTTCCCCTTTTCCCCCCCCCGGTGTCTTTTTCCTCTCCACCCAGTTTTCCTGTTTTTTTCTTTGTTTATCCGTCTTTTTGTTTTTTAACTTTTTTTTTTGTGCAGGCAAAAAGGCCAATGTTAACCTTCAGGGTTTTCCCTTTTCAAATTGGTGTTTTTTTTTAGTTTTTGTGATATATTTGGAGTTTCTCTTTTACCGGTACCCCCCACATCAATGGGGTGAACCCCCTCCCTGGTTTACTGTGTTGGGAAATCTGGGTGGGTTAGGACTTG
This sequence comes from Phyllomedusa bahiana, assembly GCA_025379985.1. Taxonomy (NCBI): domain Eukaryota; kingdom Metazoa; phylum Chordata; class Amphibia; order Anura; family Hylidae; genus Phyllomedusa; species Phyllomedusa bahiana. Next base: position 25,285 of record JAODAL010004394.1, on the reverse strand, counting down.
CTGAGCAATTCCCGAAACAAATTTTTCTCCGTATTTAAAAAAGTATCATTGGTATTTTAGTATGGGTTGCTCTTTGCTTTTTTTAATTAAAAAAACCAATTTTTAAAAACCTTTTAAAAAAAATACATTTTTTAAAAAAAAAAACCAAAAAAAAACACCCCATTAGTCTTTCCCAGATCATTTTAAAGCCCCTGTTTCGGGTAATTTATTTTAAAATTTTCGTATTCTCTTAGCATGCTCAGCAGATTCATTTCCGAGCCACTTTACTAGGACATCTAACTCTTCCCTACATGACATCTCCAAGTCTCTGATCGTATTCTGGAAAAAGGATCACCAAGCTTTATAGTTTTCCGGACGATCGCTGAACTTTACAAGTCCTTTGTTGACCAGCTCACGTCAAGCAAAGAACTTAGCAAAGTCCGTTGTGGCTTGATTTGCACTGAAATGGCTCGCTGGAGAATTGTTCTAGTGTGAGTGAGGTGTATGATCATACCTGTTAGGAATCTTTGCATCAGTCCTGTAAGTATCATACCCTTTAGGGGTGAAGAGACTTCCTCTGTGCTGGAATGAAGGCTTGATTCTTTGTTGAGTGGTGAAGTCCACTTGAGCTGTGTCACGCTGCTCTGCATCCTCTTGCTTGTAGAACTGTGGTCTGAAATCAGTTCCCTGCTGCAGGATAGGATGTCTTTGGGTTGGCTCAGCGATGATATCTTTGGTTTCTTGAGCAGGCTGAGAGCTGCTAATGGAGTGTTGATGGACGTACTCTGAAGTGCGTTGTAGTGGATCTTGAGGGCTTTGCTCTAGACCAAGCACATTACTGTGTCCACTGAGGTCACTACCAGGAGATGCAGCTGCTTCTAAGATTTCTGCTTCAGCTATGGCAGCTGCTGTTTCTTTCTCAATAGTGAGCTTCTCCAGTGTTACTTGTAGGCGTGTCCTTTCCAGCTCTAATGAGGCCTCTTGTTGCGCTTTCTCTGCTTGCAGGGATGCTTGTTGTCGTACCCTCTCTGCTTCCAGGGACACTTGTTGTAACTTCAGTTGCATCTCTTGTTCAGCGAAAGCAGCTCGAGCCTTTGTTGCTTCAGCCTTTGCGCGGGCGATGGCGGCTGCACTGCCAACAGATGATGCTTTGGAGGAACTGGCTCTTGATCTTGTCTTCAGAGAAGATGTGTGGCTTTGCGACATAGTGTGACTGTTTAGCGATCACTGTGTTGCTTGCTTGCAGGTGACTGCATGCACGTGGCTGACCTCTGTATAGTCTGAATCTTCTCCTCTTGTTTTTAGCAGTTGTTTTACTGTCCTGCCCCCACTTCACGTACCCTTGGGGTCTATGTGGAGCTCGACAGGCAACTAAACGCCTTCCTACTTGTCAATAATTACGACCGTGTTTGAAGTCTGTAGTTTTATTAACAGGATGTAGGATTGGGTAAAACTGATGGACAAACAAAAATGTACATTAGAATACACATAGGCTGTTTGTGACAAACATAAAAACAGCATACAAGGTAGAAATACAGTAAACTTTACATGGTGGACAACATTCCCAGGTCAATCTGAATAACAGCACAGTATAATCTGTCATAACTACATACAACAAGTTCTAAACTGTACTAGCAGTGCTTATGAAGCTAGATATAGCTAGACATTTTCACAACCGAACAGTTTACCAACTATGCTTCAACAAGAGCAGATATGAGATGGCTGATGTCTTCAAAGAGTTTCTTCTACCCATAATGCAAAGAACTTCCTCTTGAACAGGAAACTATAAACATTTGTGAAACCTTACAAACAAAGGCCACAAGGTGGCACCAAAGGCATTAATTATTTAACTAATGCATGTAAACATGTCTATGAGCAGCACAAGCAGGGAAAACCTTTCAAAGCAGGAAAGAAGTTTAAATGGTGTGCCCAGACATCGCCCCTCTAGCTGATTGGTGCAGTGTCCAAGCCCTCCTATTGGCTTGTGTCACACACCCTCTGTTAAGAATGACTGTAGAGCTGTCTCTCCTGAGCTCAGGAGCAGAGTCTCTCCCAGGGTGTGGACACAGGCCAGATAAATTAACCCGTGCCGGGCGTTGCATCCCACAAGCAGGAGTTTGAAGTTATGTAGGTCCTGACATATACAAGCTGCACACTGACTACTTTACATTGTATCAAAGTGTCATATCTTCAGTGTTGTCCCATGAAAAGATATAATAAAATACTTACCAAAATGTGAGGGGTGCAATCACTTTCGTGAGATACTGAATATACATGCGTACACATATGTGTATGCCTAAACATTTACACATTTGTGTCTAGTTGTCAAGCATGCAGACTACGTTGATTTAAACAGTTACAAATGGTCTTATGTGACACTTTGTTGCCTCTCACCTCACTTAAACAGGCCTGGAGGTGATTGGCATTCATCATCTGGTTCTGCAGTGCATTGTTTACAATAAAGCTGTTATAGTTATATAATGGACATGGACATAAAGTCCAGACTTACAGCTTTTATTTGAGGGTATCCACATTAAAATTGTATCAAGGGTTTAGGAGTTTCAGCTCCTTAACATACGCCAACCTGTTTTTAAAGGGACCAAAATTACATAATTGTAAATAAAATGTTAATTTCTAATACTTTGTTGAAAACCCTTTGTTGGCAATGTCTGCCTGAAGTCTTGAACTTATGGACATCAACAGACACTGTGTTTCCTCCATTCCTCCAACAGTGGTTTTCAGTTGCTGTTTGATTGTGGCCTTTCTGTTTGAAGTTTAAACTTTAACAAGGGAAATTCATGCTCAATTGGGTTGAGATCAGATGACTGACTTGGCCATTCAAGAATATTCCACTTCTTTGCTTTAATAAACTCCTGGGTTGCCTTGGATTTGCTTAGGGTCATTGTCAAATGCCGACCTATCAGTTTGGCTGCATTTGGCTGGATTTGAGCACACAGTAAGTCTCTGAATACCTCAGCATTTATCTGGCTGCTTCTGTCGTGTGTCACGTCATCAACACTAGTGACCCAATGCAACTGGCAGCCATGCATGCCCAAGCCATCACACTGCCTCTGCCGTGTTTTACAGACGATGTGGTATGCTTTGGATCATGATCTGTAACACGCCCTCACCATACTTTTTTCTTTCCATCATTTTGGTAGAGGTTGATCTTGGTTTCATCTGTCTAAAGCAGAGGTTCCCAACCCTAGTCCTCAAGGCACACCAACAGGTCATGTTTTCTGGCTTTCCTTAGCATTGCACAGGTGAAGTCATTATTGTCAGTGCATTCTGCACAGGTGATATCATTATTGTCAGTGCATTCTGTGGAAGATCCTGAAAACATGACCTGTTGGTGTGCCTTGAGGACTGGAGTTGGGGAACACTGGTCTAAAGAATGTTCTTCCAGAACTGTGCTGGCTGATTTAGATTTTTTTTTAGCAAAATCCAATCTAGCCTTTTTATTCTTTAGGCTTATGAATGGCTTGCACCGTGCAGTGAACACTTTGTATTTACTTTCATGCAGTTTTCTTTTTATGGTAGATTTGGATATTGATACACCTACATCCCGGAGAGTATTCAGAGACCTACTGTGTGTTCAAATCCAGCCAAGGGTTCACAAACAAACAGCAACTGAAAACTTCTGCAGTAAAGGAGGGATCACAGGGTCTGGTGATGTCCATGAGTTCAAGAGTTTAGGCCGTTATTGTCAATAAATAGTGTTGATCGAACTGTTCGACAAAAGTTAAGTTCGAGTCGAAATTCTTGACTTTTTAGAATGCGAACCGAACTTTTTATGGTTCGTTTGAGTAAAGTTCACATTCGACATGCACATTCAACATGGCAGTTTTAGTTTAATTTTTAGCTGCTTCCTGCACTTTGCCATGAATCAGTGCAGAGCACAGAGAAGTGTCAAGAATGTAATTGCTGAGGTGTAGGGCTCTCACTGGCTGCTAAAATCACATGACCATGTTATATATATTTCACTATATTGCCTGGTGAACGCCATTTCCAGCTCACTCGGTGGACTGAATGGACTGCTGTCTGTTTGCTTACATGCAGGCACAAGATTTGTTTCTTTGTGATTTTAGACAGGAAAAGCTTCTATATACATTAGTTAATTAGGTAGTTAGTTAGGGGGGTGTACAGCAAGCTTAGGAAATCATAGACAGCAATAGTTAGGGAGTTTTCTATTGCTGGCTGCCTCTTTCCCACACCAAGAAGCTGTTATTTGGCAGCATGTGCAGGCTCACATAACACCTAACACTCATAAAGGTCATACTCATATAATCATACTCAGTGACCAATAGTACATTTTTGCCGTTTTGGGGTTTAGTTACTGCATAGCACATCGTTACCAAATCTCCTATAGAAAGATATCTATTTTAAATAGTGAAAATTATTTTGAGTGCCAAAAAGTTCATTTTTTGCAGAGCTATATTATTTCGCTTTTGAACATGGAGAGAACTAGAGATGGTAAGCGAGCAAGGAGGGGTGTTGGAAGTAGAGATAGAGATACGAGACAAGGCACTCCTTCCAGTGCTCCAGACAACACACAAGCGAGCACATCGTGATTCGCAGGACTGTCAGGACTGTCACCGCTTGCTCGGTTCCCTGTGAGTCTCAATACTGAAAAGCGTCGCCAATCTGTTTTTAAGTGGTTAACATACCCTGCATCCAGCGGTTTTACCTCCTCTTCCTCACGGCCACAAATGTCATCATCAGCAGTCCTACCTGAAGCAAACATTTGCCGAATGTCACAACCCAATATACAGACTGCTCCAGATAATCCATATCCTGAAGAGCTCTTTGATGACACAATGTGGTTGGGATCAGAAGGCAGTTCAAAAGATCAAGCTTGAGGATGTAGACTGTGTGGAAGAAGAAGTCACCTGTAATGATGATGACATTGTGGATCCAACGTGGTCTGTTGAGCAGCAGCTGGTGAGCGCATCATCAGTGGAGGAGGAAGATGATCTTATAGTGCCAGTGCAGGTCCAGCCTCAGAAAGGGAGAGGGCGGTTGCACAATTCTGCTGACATTACTCCACCAGCCGTGGTCCGTGGTGGCAGCGGGAACACCAGTACTAGGTTTTCACAGTCAAAGAGGATGAAACCTCCTGTGAAACCTGGGCCTTTGTCGATCAAGCCTCAGATTCGCCGACTGAGGTCATATGCCGGATTTGCCTTTAACGCATCAGTAGAGGAAAGAATGGAAAGAGTTTAGGCACCACGAGCATGAACAGGCACCTGCATGTAAAGCATGAATTGCTGTGGAAGTGTTACGGAAGAAAAAAGACCAAACAGGTCCTGGGCTTCCAATCACCATGACATTTTCTGCCTCCTCCGCCACTTCCACGCCCAAGCTATCCTCTGCTGCTGATACGTTGAGCAGCAAGATCAAGCATCATCCCCAGTCCCAGATACTGTCGGCCAATTCACACCACCAGCAACACAGCCTACACCTTCCCCTTCCACCAGTGTGACCTGCACGCTTTACAGCAGCCAGCCTTCTGTGTACCAGTTGTAGGAGCATAAGAAATGCTTTCACCCCCACTATCCCAAAGCCAAAAGCCTGAATGTCGGCATTGCCAGGCTGTTGGCCTTGGAAATGTTGCCTTTCCGCCTGGTGGACACAGATGGGTTTCACCACATCATGGTCCTTGCATGCCCCCAATATCAGATGCCGAATAGGCATTTCTTTTCCAGAAAATCTGTTCCTTGCCCTGGCCTGCCACATTGCAGAAAAGATCTACAGCACATTGGCTGCATCTGTGTCCACCAAAGTCCATCTCACTACAGACACATAGACTGGTAAGCACGATCAAGGGCATTATATCTCACTGACTGCTCAGCGGGTGATTTTGGTGGATGACAGTGATGGGTCTTGGCTGACACTCTTTTACACTGCTTGGATGCTGCACAGTCCAGATCCCCAACCTTGATGGGTAGCATTATGTGCCAAGAGAAACCAGGCCATTCTCAAATTAATTTGTCTTGGAGACCATCAACACAAAGGTCAAGAGCTGTGGACGGCTCTGCGCACTCAGACCGCCCAGTGGTTGGGTGCTAAGAACCTAGTGCCAGGCAAGGTGGTGTGTGACAACGGGTGAAATCCCCTTGCTGCCCTTAGGATCAGTAGATTTACGCACATCCCTTGCCTGGCACACGTCATGAACCTGGCTGTGCAGAAATTTTCAAGCGCTACCCGGGTCTTGACTGTCTGCCAAGGAAGACTCGAGGTCTTAGCTTACACTTCCGCCGTTTGCACCCTGCTTCGGCACGACTGGCCATCTAATATGTGATGTGGCAACACGCTGGAATTCCACCCTACACGTGCTCCAGCAATTGTGGCAGTAGCGTAGTGCCATTATGCAGTATGAAATGTCGCATGGCCTGACTAGCAGTGGTGTGGACCTCAGGGTTTTGACCCATAGAGTGTGGAGACAGGTGGAAGATCTCTGCAACATCCTTAGCAGTTTTGAAGAGGCCACCAAAATGGTCAGTCGGGACGATGCCATTGTCAGCATGACCGTTGTGGCAGGCATGGAAGAGGCTTGAGGGGCATCAGTGGAGAAGTACGGTGCACCAGGGGTGGTTCTACAAGACAGCGAGACTGGTAGTATTGACCCCAGTGAGTGACTTCGCTCATCTTCCAATTAAGCAGGAGTAGATACTTAGTCACCAGGGAACCGTTTAATTCCGGGTGTGGAATTGTATGGCATAGTCTCTGACAGAGGAGTCCCCTTTGTGCAGGTTTAATAGAGCGGTCTCAGCGGAGCAGGCACAGGCTGGTTCCTCAAAAAAGATTGGCCGTGATAAGATCATCTCATTCTCAGAGAGGTGTAGCCCACATCAGGGCTTTCCCAGAAAGAACGTAACTTTTATTAAATCTAACTCTTAACCTCTATACACACTATTTAAAAACCTGATCTCTAACCTCATCATTTAACCCTTTTTGCTTCTGAAAGAGGGAATAACTCCCTTTCTATTATCAAGTCTGGTGGAACCCCACCTACTAACAGGGGAGCCTTATAGCTATAGCAAAGTACTAGCTTCAGTAAGGGATCCCAAGCCAACTACTTGGGCAGTCGTCCCTAATCTCATAGACACAGAACAAATAAGGCCCCCTTGTGACACCGTCTGCAGCAGGTGACACTTGTAAACAGAGGGAAGAGATCACAATTTAAAACGTCATATCTGACCTCGCCGACATGTTTCGCCAGCTAACCTGGCTTTATCAAGGCTTAGAGGTCCGATCACATGTGGTCTGAGCTCACTTCCTTTTATATCATGTTAGGTAAACACCCCGTTCAGGTGCTCACCAATTAGCCATCAGAGAATCCACATAAAACCCACTCCCCCTTCCGCACGCACACTCATAACATATCCTGCTGAAACTGCCACCATGCTCTCATGAGCCAAAAACCTTCAGTCAAATTCGCCATCTCCATAATGGGCTTGCGCCCCTTCTTACCGTACTGCCCGTGCCAATGCACTGCACCAACAGACACCTCAGCCCCTGACTGTGATGGGCCTCCGTCTCACTTCTCTCATATTATTGCAACTGCGTGCCTCACCTAGAATGAACTAAGCAGACTAAGGTGTCACATTACACAGCACACTGCCATCTTTATCAATTCCCATAAGCCCCTTTTCTTCAATATCTAATATGCATATTCATTGGGAATCTAAACTCCACTGTACAATAGACCACTGTCATATTATCTTCCCATAAAGCACTTCTCCTATATATGTAATATGCATATTCATTCCAATAGAGCTGCAGGCCCCATTAAACTATATAGTATTGTCTCAAGACTATATTCATAAACCACTTCTCTTTTACATGTAATATTCATATTCATTTTAATAATGCTGTGGGCTCTATGGCTAGCCCTCCCTCCCTCCCACAGTTTGACCCCACAACTTCCCCATTGAAGATTCTCTCCTACGGCTCACAGCTAGCCACTCAATCCACCACGCTACAATGGGAGCGTGCAAAAACATGAGAGCATGCAAGAACTCCAGTATCTTCAAATGCCATTGCATCCAGTTGCATCCGCTTCGCACTAAATCAGCGCCGCAAGCAGAAGCAATAAATCTATACATAGATGAGTACATACATGAATAGTCCCTTGCAAAAGCAATACACATGCATCCCTAATTTGTTAAATAGAAACCGTGGCCTCACGTGATGAATATCTGTCATTACAGGACCCAGGGAAAATGAGGAAAAACGTAGAGGCAAAGGGGGAGAGGAGAGGAGAGGGGGGAGGGGGCGCGAGGGAGATGGAAGGGAGGGGGGAAAAAAAAACATATATGAACTCTGATGCTTCCATAGTCATATATTCAACTGTGCTATATCCACTTGACCGTACTTAATCACATATATCATGTTTCTTCAAAAATCATCAGATAGGGAATCAGCAAGATCAAATAAATGCCGAAAATGAAAAGCCTTCATTTAGGCCTTTAGGTTTCAATGTATTGAGTCTGTGTATCCATCTTGCCTCTTCCTGCAACAAAACCACATCCAAAATTCGGGATACCAGGTTCCCAGATTTTACAATACTTGCAGATCAGATCTTTCTGCACTTCTAGGCTACAGGATGTACGTAAAGAAAGGGTTAGGAATGACTTTGATGGGTTGATAGGTACAATTTCGAGACGAAAAACTATTACTGAAATTTACGCAAACATTAGAGATAAATACATAATCTACAATTCAGAAGATGGTTTCAGGAAATGGAACAAATGGTTGGGTATTGACTATGCAGATGAGGTAATTATTTCAGGCTGGAATGCAATTCGAAAGCACATTATAAATGAAAAATGGCGTGAAACTTATTTTAAAATAGCACATGGTGCAATATATGCTTTTGATATCCCACCATCACCAAATTTCCCTAATAGGTTAACGGCCTGCCCAAAATGTGGCGAGGAAAAAACAAATCTGTATCATGGGTTATGGACGTGCCAAGGGATACAAACATTTTGGAAAGAAATAGGGGACCTATTGACACAATTAGATAAGAAACCAATACGTATTTCCCCAATAATATTTTTATTGCATGGAAAAGAAAAAGATGACGTTGCGGAGACAACACATCAAGAAACTAGATTATCAGCACTTGCACATATTATACTCTTGGTAGCAAAGAGATGCCTGCTGACTAAGTGGCTGGAACCTGAGGTGCCAGACCTTAATATGGCAATAGGACAAACAAAAATATATGCATTGGCTGATCAAATATATACTGAACGTCATAAAGAGGTAATGGCGGGGAAGTTTTTAAAAAAATGGAAACCTTTTATCGAGAAATTCTACACACAATGCGAAATAAAGAAATTACTAGACATCTTCCAATTTACCAGTTTCTTCCTAAGGGAAACTCAGAAGGGATCTTTGGGCAGGTTACAGCCCTCCAGTGGCACAGGGTAAAGGGCACATAACCTTAATTCTTATAACATTTGATCACGCCTTTATGCTCACCTTCACGAGTTGTGATAAACACTACGTAGCAGAAATAGAGAGACCTGGCTTTGTGTGGTTTTTTTGGTTTGTTTTTGTTGATATACATGGTTAGGTATATGTTTCTCTTTTGTAATGTGTCCCTCAGTAGGGTAATGACATATTAAACAGAGAAGCCTAATTATGCCGAGAAACAAAATCCTAGACCAGGGTCAGGGATGGCAGTTTTTAGTATTGATGTAACACTATGGGACTCGGTATTCTACCTTTATTAGGTCATGTTTTTTGTTATTAACTTGCTTATAACAATGGAAAATTTATGGTACTTGTTATTCTTCAAATTGTTTGAAACGCTGATTGTTATATGATTTTCATACAGTGCCTAATAAAATATATTAAAAAAAAACAAAAAAAAACCACATCCAAATCGCCCTTTCTTTCCCCTAGCTTTTTCACACATATGCCCCAAAACTTCAGCACCTCTATTTCGCCATTATGTACTTCCAAAATGTGTCTTGCTAGGGGAGTGTCACCTCTAGTTTTAATAGTACTCAGATGTTTCGAGATCCGACGACGAAACTCCTGTATGGTTTTTCCCACATAGATCTTGGGGCAGGTACACATAGCCCCATAAATCACCCCTCTGGTTTTACAGTTGATGAATTGTCTTATCTCAAATCTTCTCTTATCAATGGGATTAACAAAATATTTAGTTTTCCATATGAATGGACAGAATGAACAGTTGCCACAGGGATATGAGCCTACCACCGGAGACTGCAACCATGTTTTTTTGCCATCTCCCTCAAAATGACTATGTACAAATTCATCCCTAAGATTTCTTCCTCTTCTATAAGTGACACTAGGGTATTTAGAAATCACCTCAGAGAATACTGGATCTGCCTTCAGAATGTGCCAATGTCTTCTAAGTATAGCTCTCATTTCATTAGCTCTATCATCAAAGGTACCTATACAACGAATTAAATCAGTTTTTTCTTTCTTCTTTTTACTGATTAATAAATGTCCTCTGTCACTGGTCAAAGCCCTATTAAACGCCTTCCTCAAACATTTTTTAGGATAACCCCTTGCCTGAAAACGTGCATTTAACTTTATACATTCTTCATTGAAATCCTCTAATGTAGAACAATTTCTACGAGCCCTAAGAAATTGGCCTATGGGAATCCCCTTTTTTTGAGAAGGTGGATGCCAACTAGAGAAATGTAACAAACTATTGGTAGCCGTATTTTTCCGAAATATCTTTGTCTGAATCTGCTTATTTTCATCCAACATAATTTCAAGATCCAAAAAATTAATTTTCTCCCGATGAATTTCAAACGTGAATTTCATCCCAATTTCATTATCATTGAGTCTAGATACAAAATCCATGAATAATTTTTCACTACCATCCCAAAAAATCAAAATATCATCAATAAAGCGCCCCCAAAATAAAATCCGATCTGTGAATATTTCAAGGTGTTCAGAAAAAACAATAGCATCCTCCCACCAACCTAAAAATAGATTAGCAAAACTTGGTGCACAGACAGTTCCCATGGCTGCTCCTTTTATCTGGTGATAAAAGGTGCCATCAAACAAAAAATAGTTATGTGTCAAAACAAAATCCAATAGCTGTAAAACAAAATCATTGTGTTCCGTAAATTGTGTACCTCTTGTGTTCAAAAAATACTTGATTGCTTTCAGGCCCAAATCATGTCTGATGTTACTGTATAGGGCTTCTACGTCTAAACTTGCAAGAAGTGTACTCTCACTCACCACTAGATCGTTAATTCTCATCACAGTGTCCTTCGTATCTTTAAGATATGAAGGAAGGCCAGTGAGAGAACTGATAGAGTTTAAGTTTGCCTATGGCAAAATAGTAAATATAGTGATCAAAAGTCACTCTTTGTTCTCTTGCGAGATTCCCAATTTTTTGGAGATTATGTTCCCAGAAAGAAGACTGACCGCGAAAGCCACTTTAGAGTTTTCGGTAGGGAACTGACTGACCATCAGTTCCACATGCAGGGAGCACTGGGTGATGAAGCCCCTGCATTGCTTAGGGCTGACAGACACCACAGGAGCTGATGACATGGAGGGAGCCACAGGAGATGGCTGTTGCTGCTGCATCATAGCAAACAGCTGGTTGAGCTGCTGTTGTGCGATCTGCTGAGACTACTGGCCCACGAGGCTGGTGAGGTCAGCAACGTTTGGCAAAGGCACTTTGGCCGGATCCATAGCCGGATCTTACTGCTACAGCAGTAGTAGTGGTAGTGGTGGTATAAGCCTTGCCAGTGAGCAGAATTTAAGTAGGTCCTGATGTTCACCAGAGCCAAGACAAGTTGTGCTTGCTGCGGCGAGAATCCTATTAGGTCGCTACCCATGATGCGACTTGCGGTGGCAGCTGAGGCGTAGTGTGGTACAGAATTGTCAGGCAAACTTGTAGTCAAGGACAGGCAAGAAGGTCAGGACAGACGGCAATGGTTCATGGGCAGAGGCAACTGGTAAGCTACATGGTATAGCAATGAAACAACTCAGAAACATTTTCTTAGTAGGCATGAGACACTAAAGATCTAGCAGGGAACTAAGGGAGGTATCCCGGATATATAGGGTCAGAGCCTTACAATAACCAATTACCGGCGTGCTGGCCCTTTAAATGTCAGACTGCTGGCACGTGCACACCCTACATAGCGGGCTCGTTACAAAACTACACTGTCCTCACCGCAGAGGATCTCTGCAGACAGAGAGACTTTGAAAAGGTAATTTTTCTATAAAGCTTGTCCAGGAAATGGAGTTATAGAAGCTAACTAGTTGTCTATAAGTAAGCCAGTCCCCACTAGAGGAATCTGTGGCCAGGGAAGAAAAAGGTTGGACTTTATCAGAGGAAAAGAAGTGTTTTAAAGTAGATTGAGGGGACCTAGGCAAGGAATATAATAAAGATTTGTGATGACCTTCGGGAAAGGCAGAATTACCAAATATTGGGGCTAGAGGACCAGGTCTAGAAGAGAGTTTCAATTTGTTAAAAATCAGGTCACAAGATGTAATCAGAGTAGAGAGAAGAGAAGATTTGTTCTCAAACCCCATCCTGTAGTCAGACAACAACCAAAACAAAGAAGTAGGAGGAAGAGTAGATATCTGATAATTAAAACAGACCCATATTTTACTGCCTTAACAATGAAAATGGTCCAGAATGCAGTTGCATCAGGTGAAAATTGAGTCACCCTTCCCCTCCCTCTTCCTCTCTTTTCAAAGGTAGTGGAATAGTGGGTATTTGTTTCTATGAATGAAAAACTGAGTCTATGGCAAAATCCACCCAGGAAGAACAATAGGTAGTGTCTGAAAGAAATGTAGTAGACAGGGAAAGATGTTTATCTTTAATGCTGCCATTCTGCCGAACCAAGACTTTGTAGCTTTGTAAAGTTAGAGGCTAAAACCTTAAATGGGGTTTATCAGCACAATGATTAGCTTTTAACATGTAGGGGAAGGTAAATTAAGACTATTATCAAATACACTGCTGTTTTGATTTTGCTTTGGATATAAAGAAGATTGTATCAACAGCTTGAGCATACAAGTTTCTTTTGGCTACCAACCACCTATTTTTGCTCTCACATTGCTCCAAACTGCTGTCTGATTATGGGGAGTCATTCCCTGCTGAGTCTTATATTTGGCACATGAGCTAGCTTATTCTAGTTAATGGCAAGTTTAAATCCTCAGAGCTCTGTAGCTTTATGCGCTACAGAGCTGTGAGGGTTTATAAACCTCCTGCACTCATGTCACCATAACAGGAATAGTTAGGAATAACAGAGCTGATATGCCAATGACTACTATAGAACCACCCACAGCATGACCAAGAAGTGCGAGTCTGAATCTGTAGACCCACCCACAGCTTGACCAGGAAGTGTTAGTTTGAAGCTGTAGAACCACCCACAACCTGACCAGGAGGTGTGAGTCTGAAGCTGGCTGTGGCTCTGCGAAACAGCATGATGACTCTTTTTAAGAAGTGGGCCAAAATTGTAAGAAAGTATTTTGGGGAGACCACAGTCAAATATTTAATATGATGAGCTTAATAAATGGGAGATCTTTAAAAACATATTATGCCCCTACTGTGAGAGGTATAGACCTTATGGAAATAAAGTGAAACAGGAAAAAAAAAATAACTAAAAGAAAGCATTTAAGCTACTAAAATAGGAGGGCAGTGAAGAAGCACTAAAAAGCTATAAGGAAAAAGCTGGAGACAGAAAGACATATTGCCAAAAAGAGTAATACTAACCCCAAACTATTTTTAACTACATAAATATGAAAATATATAAATAGTAAAAAGATTAATACTGAAAATATTGTCCCATTGAAAAGTAGTGAGAGAGGTGTTGTAGAGGGAGATGAAGAGAAAGCAAATCTATAAAACTATTTTTTCTCCACTGTATTTACTGAGGAAAATGACCTTCCTGTTGATGAGCAGAGGGATGAGGTAAACTCCACCTTACATGTTTATTGTCTAATACAGGATGAAGTGCAGCTCTGCCTTATGATAAAAATAGACAAATCACCAGGTCCTGATGTCATACACCCGCGTGTCCTAAGGGAGTTAAGTAATGTCATAGATAGGCCGCTATTCTTTATATTTATGCACTGTCTAGTAACTGGGTATGTCTCAAAGGATTGGCACATAGCAAATGTGGTGTCAATATTCAAAAAGGGTCAAACAGTGATCCTGGAAAATATAGGCCGGTAAGTTTAACAACTGTTGCAGGTTTAAAAAATTTGAAGGTTTTCTCAGAGATGCTATCCCTGGTAACTCACTGAAAATAAATGTAAAAATGCATTCCAGGGAGGTTTCATGAAGGATCGGTCCTGTCAGACTAATCTCATCAGCTTCTATGAGGAGGTTATTTCTAGACTGGAGGCATTGGATGTCATATATCTAGATTTTTCTAAAGCATTTGATACTGTGCCACATAAAAGGTAGGTTAAGTAAAGTGAGAATACTTGGACTGGGGGAAAATGCTTGCAAGTGGATAAGCATCTGGCTCATGGAAAACAAAGGGTGGTGATTAATGGTATATACTCAGACTGGAACCCTTGTACTAGTAGGGTAACACATGGATCAGTATTGGACCCTATTCTCTTTAATATATTCAGCAATGACCTTACACAAGGATTGCACAGTAGAATATCAACCTTTACAGATGATACTAAGCTCTGTAAAGTAATCAACACAATAGAGGATAATGTGTTATTACAAAAGGATCTGGATAAGTTGGAGGCCTGTGCAGAGAAGTGGCAGATGAGGCATAACACAGATAAATGCAAGGTTATGCACATGGAAAGGAAAACTCCATTCCATGATTACATGTTAAATGGAAAAATGCTGGAAAAAGTGACAGGAGAAGGACTTTGGAATCCTGGTGGACAGTAAACCTAATTGTAGCAGCCAGTGTCAGGCAGCAGATGCCAAGGCAATGGATGCCTTGGCACAAATATGGCTGCTCCTCACCTTCTATCTCTTTCCTCCACTGTAGATTGTAAGCCCTCGTGGGCAAGGCCCTCTCTCACCCTGTGCCAGTTGTAAATCATTCATTGTTATCATTGTACTTGTTCGACATCTGTTATGTATGTAACCCCCCGCCTTTGAATGTACAGCGCCCTGGAATCAACGGCGCTTTAAAATAAATAATAATAATGCATATGGTTAGAACATTATTCTCCCATTATACAAGTCACTGGTCAGACCACACATGGAATACTGTGGACAGTTTTGGGCACCAGTGCACATGAAAGACATTGTTTGGCTTTTAACAGGTACAAAGGCGGGCAACAAAAATAATTTAAAAGGACTGGGTGGACTGCAATACCCAGAAAGATTAGCAAGATTAGGGTTATTTAGTTTAGAGGAAAGACGGTTTCGGGGGGGATATAATAAATATGTATAAATTTATCAGAGGTCAATTTAGAGATTCTCTCAAGGTCTTTTATACCCAGGTTGTATCTAAAAACAAAGGGGCGTTTTCTATGTTTCTAATAAACATAAAAAGGGATTCTTTATGTAAGAGCAGTGAGAGTGGAACTCTCGCCAGGGGAAACTTGTAAGTGATTCATTAATAACTCAAAAAAAGTCTGGATGCATTTCGGATGTAATAATTAAAGGTTATAGGCCCAAGAATTCTGAAAAAAGGGGTTAATGACCCGGGTTAATTCTGATTGGAGTGGGAAATTTTTTCCCCTTAATGAGCTCCCCGCACTTTACACACATACGCTAGCCCCCAACCCCAAGGCTCAGCTACGGCACGTTACCCCACACAGGCTCGGCTACAGGCATTTTCACCACAAGGCCGGCTACAGGCAGTTACACAAAACGGCTGGCAAAGGGCAGTTACACACACCAGGTAAAGCTACAGGCCGTTACCCCAAACACAGGCTCGGCAACAGGCAGTTACACACACACGGCTCGGCTACAGGCAGTTACACACACACACGGCCGGCACAGGCAGTTACACAAAACCGGCTCAGCACAGGCCGTTACACCCAGGCTCGGTCAGGCACGTTACACACACACAGGGCTCGGTACGGACGTTACACCCCCACGGCTCGCAAAGGGGAAGTTACACCAACGGTCAGTACAGGCACGTTACAACACCGGCTCAGCTACACGCATTAAACCACACAGCTCAGCTACAGGCACGTTACACACACAGGTCTCAGTACGGGCCGTTAACCACAGGCTCAGCTACAGCACGAACAACACGGCCAGCTCAGGCCATTACACACACACGCTCAGCTACAGGACAAACACACAAAAGGCTCAGCCACAGACTTTACACACCGGCCCGTACAGGCCGTTAAAACCACACAGCTCAGCTACAGTCACGTTACACATGTCTCAGCTACACGCACATTCAAACACGGTAAAACTACAGGACGTTACCACACGGCTCAGCTAAGGCACATTAACACACACGGCTAGTACGGCACATTACACACACACGGTTAGCTACAGGCACTTTCACACACACGGCTCAGCTACGGCACGTTCCACCCACGGCCAGCTACAGGCCGTTCACACACACAACTCAGTACAGGCAATTAACACACACAGGGCTCAGCTACACACCCCTTTTAAACACATAGGGTCGCCAGACGCACATTACACACACACGGCTGCTAAAGGCACATTCACACCAGGCTCACTACAGGCACTTTACACACACACGGCTCAGCTACAGGCACATTAAACACACACGGCTCAGATACGGGCATTTACCACACACGGCTCACTACAGGCACTTTACACAACCACGGTTCAGTACAGGACGTTAAACACACGGTCAGCTACGGAAGTTAAACACACGGCTCAGCTCCGGCACTTTAAACCCCCAAGGCTCAACTACAGGTTTCTGATCCCCCATGGCCCCCTCCCTCCATGTGACTCTCACAGGTCTGGCGCACACAGCAGTCACATGACCCCCCCAGGTCCTGGCAGCAAAAAGCGCACAGCTTTGCGGGGGGAGGTACGTGGTCTTTGTACGGTTATTATTAATCCTTATTAAAGGCTCCTATTGCCCTCATGGGCTTGGTTATTTAAAAGTGACAGACAGGGAAGTGTTGTGGTTGTGATCTGGCCCTGTAATATCTGGGATTGGGAATTTTGGGGCTGACCCAGGCCTTTTTAATGATAATAATCTTTATTTATATAGCGCCAACTTTTTCCGTGCCCTGTACAATGTAGGGGAGAGAAGTACAGACAAAACCAAAATATACAGTAGAAAACTGCAAAAAAGATTAGAACAAGGTGTGAGGGGCCCCGCTACAAGAGCTGACAATCTTTTTGGGGTATGGGGCAGAGGGAAGGGAAAGAAGACCCCATTGTGCCCGGTATGCCCCCTTGTTCCAGGGAGTGCCCCCTCTGTTGCCAGGGAGTGTCCCCTCTGTTGCCCGGGGAGATGTCCCCCCTGTTTTCCAGGTAGTGCCCCCATTGTTGCCAGGCGAGCCCCCCCCTATAGCTAAATTTAAAAAAAAAATAATAAAATCCCTTACCTCCCAAGCTCCGCAGCACGGCCCCTCCGGGGGTTCTCGCGGCGAGGGGGAAGTGGAGCGCCGCGCGTCATCCCTGCGCCGCGCGTCATTCCCCCGGCCGCGACCCCTATGTGCGGCGCACACACCCGGGGCCGGACATACAGGGGGAGGAGGGGGAGAGGAACGATCCCCCCTGCCTCCCCCCTGCACAGCGAGATTTCCCGGGGGGGTGAAGCGGGGGCAGCGGGGGCCCTTCACCCGCCTTTAGGAGCGGGCCCCGGGGGTTTCAAGGTACGCATAGCCACTCTTCCCCCCCATTTTTAAAAACCCCCCCTTTTTTTTTTCCAAATTTTCCCTCCCCCACACCCCCAAAAAACCAAACCCCCCCCCAAAAACAATTATTTTTTTTTAAAACCCCCTTATACCCAAAAATTTACCCATCAAAAAATTTACAAAACCCTTATAATTAATCTTTTCCCCCCCCCCCCCCCCAAAAAAAAACCCCAAAAAAAACAATTTTATTTTAACCATTTTATTTTTTCTTTTTTCCGGAACTAGTGCAGCACGTGTGAATTTGGAGACGGGATGGGAGGTTCGGATGATGGAGCGTGTAATCTTAGATCATCAGCTACGGAGGGACTGGGTTGGTGGTAGGCAGGATGAGGGAGGAAAGGGGGGGAGCACTATGGAGTGATTTATGGGTGAGAAAGATAATTTTGATGTATTCTGTAATGAATGGGAACGTGTAGTGACGACACAGGGTAGAGGGGATCAGTATAGCGGCTGGAAGAAAGATGATCCTGGGTGCGCATTCAGGGCAGATTGGGGAGAGGAGAGTTTACAAGAGGGAGATGATAAGCAGGGGGTCACAGGAATCAAGGGCAAGAAAGAAATTTTAAAAAACAATGAGGTTTTGAGTTGTTTCCACAGTGAGAAAAGGACGGATTCGGAGTTTTTTCTTGAGGTGCAGGGACAGGAAAAAAAGGGCAAGGGGAAATTGGGATATAGGGGGCTGAAAGACAGATTGGAAAACTAGTGTAACCCCAAAAACAGCGGGGGTGCTGCCTTGGGGGTTTATGGTTGGGGCCCCACACTGAGAGAGAAAAAAACAGGGGGGGGGTTGGTTAGTAAATGGGGGAATGATGCGAAGTTCATTTTTTTGTGAAAGTTTATTATGAGATAGAAAAAAAGGAAAATTTATGTCAAAGACCCGTGTTTCTGTCCCCGGTGGGTTTTGGTTTGCAGGGGGGGAGGTATTAAAATTTAAAATTTATTATAGGATTTTTGATCAACCAGAAAACAGACAGAGGGTTTTGGCAAGCCCTTCAAAATGGGGGGGGTGGCAGTGGCCGAATGTTTTCCCGGAGAAAAGGGAAGGGCGCAGCCAGTAAGGGATGTCGCAACAAGGGGGGGAATGGCCCAGGAAGGCTACTGGGGTCATCTAGCAGCCTTTTGTTGACCAACCCAAACCAAAGGTTCTTGAATGGTTTTTACTAGGGCATCCATTCCTCCTAGATGACATCTGACAAAACCCCAACAAAAGTCGCTGGGGTTTGTCAGACACAAAACCCCTTTGTTGGATGAACCCGGGAGCAGGCCCGGGGCTCTCACCTGTCCCCCCCAACCCCCCCCTTTTCCCATTGGGTTTTTCCCCAGCCCGAGAAAATACTAAATTTTTTGTGGGGTCTGCGCCAAATTTACGCGAGGGTGAACTATTTGGGGGAAAAGTGAGCAGCTACTTGGTAGCAAAAAGGGGAGAAAACATCCGCTCATTCTTGGCGTAGGCAAGGGGAAGTAGGATGTGGAGAGTGGGATGGGAGGTTTTGTTTGGGAAACAGTTTAGGCCCTGTACACTTGACCATTGAGGGGGAAGCAGTGATGGGTTGACCCCTAATCATGACGATGTGCGAACGCAATTGGGGGGGCCGGTAAAGCAAAAGGGGTTCATCATCGGGAGGAGAAGAGGATGGCAGCCCTTTTGCATCAGGCAGGGTGCAGCCCGCAAATCAGTAGTTTGGCCAGGAGTCAGAAAAGGGGGAAGCGCCCTTGGGAAGGGCAGGGCAAAACTTCCGTGGGGTAGTCCACCCCCTTTTAAAGGGCCCTTCCCGTCCAAAAAAGTAGTGGGCGCAGGTTTCCCCACCGAGGAGCAGCAGTTTGCGTCAGTCAGTCGGGAGCAATTGGTGGTTTAAAAAACACCGACTCGGCGGGGTGGAAATTTTTTTTCCCAAAAGAAACCGTGGGGGGGCCCGAAAAAGGGTAAATGTAGAATCGAGGGCAAAAGTGAAGCGGGCCAGGGCCCCTAATATTGAACCAGGGCCCGGGCTTCAAACATGCAGAAACCCCATCCGTGGCCGGGGAGAAACATGTCTCATATGTTTTTCCATCCGCTGCAGAAACAGTAGAAAGCACCCAGTGACAGCATAAAAATTTCGGGTCTTTTCGGGGTCCACCCCCTTAAAAAATAAAATTTTAATAATTTTTTTTTTGTATAGGCCAACATTTTTCGCCACTTTACAATGTAGAGGGAAAATTACAGACAAAAGAAAAGACTTTAAACACGGGTGAAAGCAAACTTACAGGTAGACAAAAGGGTTTTGGGGGGCCCTGCTGGGCAAAAAGCTTCCCATCTAAGGGGGTTGCCGGGGAAAAAAAAGGGGGAGAAGTGCAAATTTAAAATTTCCCCCACATGTTTTTAATAAATATTGGGGGGTTTTTACAAAAATTTTTTTGGTAAACCTGCCACCTTTACTGTAAAACATATACAGAAAATGCCGGTGAGGCCCTATTGAAAGGTTTGAAAAAAGTGGGTGAAAAAAGGGTTTGGGGTTTAAACCAATTAGGGGTTTTTGGTGGGCCTCCTGAGAAGAGTTTTTTCCCAGGACACCCCTTTAAAAACGCAAAGGCTGGGATTTTTGGCCTGAAATTTTTTTTTTTTTTTTTTTACGGGGTTTTTTTTTAAAGGAAAAATTTGTTTTTTTCCAAAAAATTTTTTTTTTTTTAAAAAATTTTTTTTTTTTTTGGGGGAGCCAGGGGGACGAAGTCCCAAAATCTTGAAGCCCTCCCCAAGGGGAGGTTCGATAAATTGGGTAGTCGTTTTTTTGATGCCCCAACCTGGGCGGAGGGCGGGCAGGGGTAAGACAGAGATGAGGGAGGAAAGAAAGGGGTTGCGGGCACTGTGGAGAGCTTTTATGAGTGAAGTAAATTATTTATGCGTTTTTCCGTAAAAAAAAAAAGGGGGAAAAGGGCAACCATGCAGTGCCTGACACAGGTAAGGCATAAAGAATGCACTGGAAGAAAGACAACCGGGTTTGCTGAAACCCGGATAAAATTGGGGAAAGGGGATTTTTAACAGAGGGGGGAAAAGAAAAGCAAGGAGTTCCCGTGGGTAAAGACAGAATGAATAAAGCAAAAATGAGATTTTGGGAAAAGGTTTCCACAGTGAGAAAAGGAGGGAATTTTTGGAGATTTTCTTGAGGTGCAAGTCCCTAAGGGGGAAAGGGGTTTGGATAAAAGGGGTGAGGTCAATCAACTAAAAAAAACCCCAAGCCCAGGGCCCCTTCTGCCAGGTGATTTTTTTGGGGGGGGGTTTTTTTTGCCAAAACACGAGAGAAAAATAGCAAAATGGGGGGGTTTTAAGCAAGGGGGAAAAAAAACAAAATTTGGGTTTTGGTAAAAGGTTTTTATTTGGATATAAGAAGGACATAAATTGCAAGAAAAGCGGACAGTTCACGGGTTTTTTGGTACAGGGCAAGTGAGGCCCCCTCGGGAAGAGGTGTAAAAAAATTTTGGTGTCATCACGTAGATTGGAACTGGAACCCAAAATCTACTGAGGGTTTTGGCCAATGGGGTTTGTATAGTTTAAAAAAGGGGAGTGGACCAAGAACTAAAACCCCCCAAGGGCCCCCTAGGCAAAGGGAGAGGGGGGAAGTAGAACCGGGCAAAGAGACTCTTAAAAGCTTCAAAGGAGGAAGAAACCCCAAGCGAGAGCATTGTCCGGGAAATCCCAAGGGGCGACCCATGCTGGGGAGAAGATGGTAAATAAACCATTTCAAATGCTGCAGAGAGATCCAGAAGCCCCAACAAATTATTTGCCCGGAGTTTTGCAGTGGGGGAGATCTTTGGGAATTTTTAAACGGGACCCGTTTCTTTGGGAGTGTAAAGGGGCGGAAACCTAAATTGTAGAGGATCCAAAGAGATTTAAGCAAGAGATAGCGGATAAAGGCGAAGAAGCCAAAGGGCCCCAGGAGTTTAAAGAGAAAAAGGGGAAGGTTAGAAAACTGGCCGGTATTTTGGCAGCACGGGAAAGGGCCCCAGGGAAAGGGTTTTTTTGGGTGGGGGAGTTATAGAAACCCCTGTTTAAAGGGGGTTTGGGAAAATCCCAGGGGGAGAGAGAGAGGTTACAGATTTCAGAAAGGGAGAGAGGATAGTTTAAAGAAATAGCCTGGAGAAGGTGGGGGGGAAGGGGGCCCGCTAGAGAAATTTTTTGGGGCGAGCAACGGGAAGAAGCCTGGAAAACTTCTTCCTTCGCCCTTTGGGTCAAAGCTGAGAACACAAACATTTGGTCGGGGGCTGGGTTTTGTTTTGAAAATTTTTTTTGGGCCGGATACGTCAATTTTGTTTTTGAAGTGAGGTGGCCGGGTCCTCAGCACAGAGGCAAGAGGGGGCCCCTGAGCTTTTCCCCTAAAGAAGAAGTGGAGGGGGCAAACAGGCTTTTGGGTTGTTGTGAAAGGTTAAAAATTTTTGGAGGGAAATTTTTTGGGGTTTGGCCCCGGTTTTAAAAGGGGCCCATTGGGGAAAAAGTCCTACAAAAATTTGTAGGGGAGAAAGTCGCGGGAAATTTTCGACTTTCTCCACAGACGCCGGGCAAACCGGGAGCATCTTTTTGCGGGAACCAAGTCTAAGGTTTTTTGCCAAGTTTGCCGGCGTCGACTCTGGTTAAACGGTGGTGAGTGGTGCCAAATGTCCAGGGGGGTTTTTGTGAGAGTTTGTGAAATGTTTTTAAAAACCGGGGTTCAGACGGGAGAGGGGGGAGTTGGGGGGCGGGAAAAGACTGTAGGGTTTTCTATGATTTCCCTGGGGGGTTAAGGGAGCGGATTTTTCTAAAAGGGTGAAGGGCAGGTTTTTTCCAAAAGGCGAAATTTGGGAATTTTAAAAAGAAAAGGTTATAAACAAAGAGGGGCAAAAGGAGAATTGTGAGGGTTAAAAATTTGGATGAGAGAACCAGAAGCCCCAGATCAAGAGATTTCCCTTTCCTTTTGGGGGTTTGGAGACATTTAAAACTGCAAGGGGCCAAGAAAGAAGGTAAATGAAAAAAACCTAAAGGGGGCAAAAAGGGAGACAGGGGGTCATCAAGGGGGAATGATAAAATTTAAACCCAAAGATGAAAGGGGGCCATTTAAAGAAAGAGAAAAAATGGGGGAAGCCAGGCAGGGGAAATTTAACCAAAAAAATTTGGGGGGTAAAGCCCGGGGTCTGTACAAAAACTTGACCTGGGGAAAAAAACCAGAAAGAGTCTAATGTGGGGGGGACTTAAAAAGGGGGGAAAAAGTAAGGGGGGGTTGCGGGGGGAAATTGACCTGGAAGGGAAAAAAGGGTGTGGAGAAAAAGGGTATGCCGACTCCTCCCCCCGGGGGCCCTGTTTCTTTTTTTGGTCTGGGGGTGGGTTTTTTGAATTTGGAAAGGCCGCCATGGTTAAACGGGGCAAGGGAACCCGGCCCCCAATTGCGGGGGGCCTTTGTTATCGTGAGGGCCAAAATTTTAGGGAAGGAAAAAAAAACGGCAAAACACAGTGATTTTTGGTTGCCAACAGATGGGGGCATTCCCACGGCACTTTTAAAAAGGGAAAGGGAAAAGACTAAAAGCGAATAGCGAGAAAGGTTAGCAGGGCTTTTGGAAGGAGGGGGAAGGGGATGACAGAAAAGGGAAGGGGGGCCCCGGGGTTGGAAAGAGATGTCCCCTGCAGCGGGAACGGGAGAATAAAAAAGCGACACAGAGGGTTTAAAAGTGATGAGTAAAGCGGCGTTTGGCAGCAAAAAACCCAAGCAGGGGATTTTGGGGGGTTTAAAAAGGGAAAACCCTTGGTTTTTGGATGAAAATACTGGTGAGGGAGGATAGAGCACAATAGGATAAAAATTTTTAGGGGTGAGACGGGGTTGGTACAGTAAAGGAAAGATGGCTGAAAGGGTTTGAAAGAAATTAGTGAGCATGGTTTGAAAATTTGTGGAATTTTAAGATGGGTACTCACAAAAAACCCTTCCCCCTTTGGCTCCCTTTTTCCCCCCTTTCGGCCCCCCTTTTTCGGTAAAATTTTCTTCAAATCATTACAAACAACATTTTAAAATCTAGAAATTTTTCAAATCATGCACTAAAAATAGTTTGAAAACAAAAAGGCCCCCGGGGGTTTCAGTTTGACCTCGCCAAAAAGGAGCTTTTTTGTTTTTTCCCCCCATCATCAAACAGTCCAGTTTCAGGACAGAAAATTGGGGAGCAAAAGGAAGGTCAGTGACATCTTGTTTTTTAAAACGGCCCAGGGGGTGAAAAATAAATTGCGCCCAGCAATTTACAGGTGACGCCCCCCCCTTTTCTCCCCCCCGGTTTGCAAATTCCACTACCACCCCCCGGGCCTCCCAACCCCTTAAGTGCCCCTTTGCAACATAAAAAACATGTGCGGGGAACGGCGGTGTCATGCTTTTCTACACCTGGTTTGCCAGGGTGAAAAAATTCACACAGGGGGGGAATTTGCTCCGAAAACTTTAAAGACTAAATCGATTTGGTTTTCCCTCCATGACAACAGAAAATGAACCATTTTTACACACAAAGGAAAGAACAGGGTTTTGGCGCGGGGCCCGAGGGGGGCCCTGAGCCAGCCCCTTTGCAGGGCGAAAACGGTTCAAAATTTTGGTTTGTAAAAAGGGTTTTCCCAAGTCCCCCCCACCCGTTTGCAAGACTTTCTAAAAGGGGCAAAAAATTTTGCATGCATTTCACCCTTTCCTTCACCACCAACACACCCTCCGACCTTAAAAGCGGCAGAATGCCCTTTCCAACATATACTGAAAAGAAAACTTTTTCCACCCCCTTGGGAAATTTCCCACCCTCCATATTTTGGGAAACCGCCCCCTATGAACAGAAAAGGCCAAATTAAATTAAATTTCGGAAAACCAAAAGCGGACAGGATTTAACCCCCCGGGGTTTTAAATTTGGGGATGTCACCCAGTGGCACCCCAAATGCATAAACACCTGCCATTTGCCTCGGGTCCTTTGAGGAGGCCACGTTATTTGTCATTTCGCCGGGACAAAAGGGGACTTCCCTGCTTCATTCCGGAACAGATGCGCAAAAATCTGTCGCTGTGGATTTGGAGATGAGACGACAACACTCATGGCCACAGAGTCCGGCAGGGGGGGAACGGGAGGGGGGGGGGGGACATTGGAGCACAAGCAGTGCCCACGAAATGAGGGGTTTTTTTCTACCCCCAGGTGACGGGAGGGGAGGAACAGGGGCACCCAAAAGGGGTTTAAGGCAAAAGGGGTTGCCCCAAACACACCGGGCAAAACCTGGGGAAGGGGAGGCAGGGGAATCCCTCAAAGTCACTTGCCAAGGGCCCCTCCCATACGATTTGCCTCCCCTAAAACAGCCGAAAAAGGCCCAAAGGGGGAATAAACTTCGGCCTCCCCCCTCTTGGACCCTCGTTACTGAAAAAACGGGAGCCTTTTTTTCCCCTGACGAGAGGGGGGGACATTTTTGGCGGGGTCTGACGTGGGGTTTCCTAAATTCTCATGTACCACACGGCCATGGCGGGCCGGGGAGGGGGCTTGGGGGGGCGGGGGTTTAAGGGGGCAG